>CM055198.1:4594902-4620632 GCA_029224185.1 Karalla daura
GCTGCTGTCTCCCTCCATTGTCTTTCTGTCTGTTCTCTGCCCCCCCCACCCCCACCCCCGCCCCCCCCACCTACCCACCCGCCCCTCCCCTCTCCCCTTCTATCTCGCCAGCCTCACAAACAACAGGAAGTGGGGAGAGGATTGTTGCTGAGTGCGGCGCTGCTCGCCCGTCCCTGACATTTAGGCTTTTTTTGTTCCGCGTTCGCAGAGCCAGCCGAGGCAGATAAAGGCCGGCCTCTCCCGGAGCCTGCCCCTCGCTCAGAGAGACACGCACACGCACACACACACGCACGCACACGCGCTCTTATATCACGTCCTCTCCGGTCCGTATGGAAGAGGGGGATGTTTGGGCGTGTGATTGTAGCGCCTTATTTCCACCCTAGACCACGCAGATAATGTTCTCTCTGGGCGTTCAGAAGGATCTGCAGCACCCCCACCCTACAGTATGCGTATGGTGTTGGTTGTGTGCGCTGTAGGTTGTTAGAGGTTAGAGGATTAGCCGAGGAAACGTCGATTCCCAGGTCACCATCTCTCAATCGCTCTAGCGATGCCGTCTTTCAGTTTTGACCCGACCCGGGTTCACCAAAATAAGCGCGCTCAGCCCTTTTGGGTTCCTCCGAAAGACAAAATCCAAAGAGTCTTTCAGAGAGCTGCCCTGAGCACGGTGGCAGAGGCTGCTCCGACCCCGTGAGTGGGTGACTTTTTTTCTCATTTTTTTTCCGTCTCTGTGTAGGTGGCGGGTGGCGCCGCGGAGATTCATAAACGCGCAGCCATTTCCCGCCCTTCTCCCGCCGCCCTCATTCCGCGGAAACGACTCAGCGAAAGGCAGCGAAGGGTCAAAGCCGAGCCGAGCACACTCTCCGACCCGCGTGCGCGCCTCCGTGGGGGGGGGGGGGGGTCCCGGTTTGAGAACAGGGGGCCGAGGCGGACGCGACGCGACACTGTAGAGCTAGGCCGGGTTTAGCGCTTCCGTTTCCACTGGGGCCAGCGCCGAATACAGCGCAGCAGAATAACAGGGGGGCCGCGGAGAGGAGGGGGGGTTGGGGTTGGGGTTGGGGGGGGCGCAGAATACAAAACAGCACAAGCGAAGTACAGAGAGGCGCTCTTCCGACCCCTCCTGAAAACCAGAGTCTGAATGAATCCAAGTGCTGTGAACGAGGCAAATAGGCGGATGGCGCCGTGAAACGTGTCTGGCGAGGGACAACAAAGACGAGTGGTTTTTGGACTCTCTCCTCATACTCTGCTCTATCCCCCCCCCCCCCCCACCCCCCCACCCCCACCCCTCCAGCTCCGCAAGGCCATCGAGGGCTCGGTGACGGTCAAGGGCGTGAAGGTGCGTCCCCCGCTGGCCAGCTTCCGGGACAGCGGCACCAGCAGCAGCGAGAACGAGGCCACCGAGCTGCACAAGCTGTGGGACCGCCACAAGAGCATGTCCCTGCCCCGCGAGCACACGCCCTCCGAGTCCGACGAGAAGTCCCAGTGAGGGGTGGGGGGGTGGGGGGGGCGAGGCGGCGAGGCGAGGGAGGAGAGAGAGAGTCGGTGGAGGGAAGAGGAGGAGACGTCGAGATCTTTAACCCCCCCCCCCCAAAAAAAAACGACCCAACCCCTCTGTCCCCCCCCCCTCCCCCCTCCAAAGCCACAAACATGCAAAAATCCTCAGGGCTTAGGATCAATAGTTCAACAGTGGACAGAGCCAGCCTCTCGGTGACTCCTCGCCTCCCTCCCTCCTCCATCCACTCTGCTTTCACGGAGCCCGCGCTGATCCCTGGCACCGACCGACCAGACACTCCACAGAGGAGGCGCGGCACCACCCGTGGCCCCGCTCCCCGTCCATCCACCCCATGGGAGCCCACGGCAGAGCGGATGGAGACAGGGGGGGGCCGGGTGGGGTTCTCACACACACACACACACACACGCACACACACGGGGTGGGAGGGAACGGGTCAAAACCGCCAGAGAGGAGGGAAAGGGGTTAAAATCGTCAAGGAAAAGGGATTTTTTTTTTTTTGAAAGACTTTGTTTAGCTTGTACCTTTAGATTTCCGGTCCAAGTTCGGACTTTCAAAAAGAAGCGATCCTCTCGGGAAAACGTCTTCCACCCGAGCGGAGGAGTTCCGCAGCGTCGACCAGGAAGAGCAACGCGCGCGCGCGTGCTGTGAGCGTGCGTGAGGGAAGAGCGAGGTAGCGGATGACTTTTTTTTTTTTTTCTCTCCCTCATTTGTTTTCGATGCCTTTCGAACACATCTCAGCCCCTGCCCCCCGGCTGATGTCGGAGCGGATCGGGTCGGTCGGGGGTGAACTGGAACTCGCCGGCAGTTTGTCCCGATGACGAGCACTGCACTAAAGGGACGGACGCCTTAGTTTTCTGGGTTTTTTTTGTTTTTTTTTGTTTTTTTTTTGCTTCCATCATTCCCCCTCCTTGTCTGAGCTTCTCATCACTTTGCTGCTAGTCTTAAACGGTCCTGTTG
This sequence comes from Karalla daura, assembly GCA_029224185.1. NCBI lineage: Eukaryota > Metazoa > Chordata > Actinopteri > Chaetodontiformes > Leiognathidae > Karalla > Karalla daura. Next base: position 4,597,370 of record CM055198.1, read on the forward strand.
GAGGGTAACAAGCGATGGGGGGGGGGGTGGGAGGGGGTGGGGAGGGGGGTGGGGGGCACCCGTAGCCCGTTTCACGACGTACACACTCCTTTCATGCAGCAGCTACGGCCTCGCCTCACAAAGACACACATACGCACGCACACGCACACACACAAACAAAGATGTCGGCGGTTGCACTTTCGAGCGGGCAGGTTTTCTGCCCATCTAAATATAGCCCCCCTAACAACAGTTCCGGGGGAGGCGGGTGGGAGGCGAGGGGGCAGGAGGCGAGGGAGGAGACGGAGGGAGCGGGGAGCGAACGGATGGCGGGAAGAGTGAAGACATCATTACCTAACCAGCTGCTCGGCGCGCGCCCTCCCATCCATCTGCCCTTTGATTTCCACCTCAGCCGACCTCGCTTTCCGTCCGAGACACACACGCGCACAGCGGCTGCGTGACGCAACGGTGTCGGGCCGAGGCGGACGCCGCTGTCGCCACAGGCCGCGTGGCACGTGAGCCGCCCGACGGACGCGCTCGTCCTCGTCCGGGCCGTGTCACCTCGACCTGGACGGTCGCCCCCGCCGGAGCCGCCGGAGCCTTGAAGGTGATCCAGCGGGCCGGCGCAGGTGTACGCGCCGCGCCTTTAAATAATACCCTCCCTTTTCCCTCCCTTTTCCCTCCCTTTTCCCTCCCGTTTCCCTCCCTTTTCCCTCTTTTCCTCTTTCCACTCCCATTTGTTTTTGTTTTGTTTCCCTTACCTACTGTACGTGGGCTACCGGCCCGAAACGCGTCCTTTTTTTTTTTAAACGTATCGCTCTCTGACCACCGGTGCGTGGGGGGGGGGGGGGGGGGGGGGTTGGTTGGCGGGGGCGGGGGGGGGGGGGGGGGGGGGGGGGGGGGGGGGTCGGGATCAGCTGGGCTCGGTTTCGGATGCCTTAAAGTCACAGCCACCACCGCTGGAGAGCGACACAGCACGGGCTTTGCATGAGGGGAGCGCATGCGAGGTTTCCCCCTTGGACCGTCGAGATATACCAAAAAAAAAAAAAAAAAAGAAAAAAAAACAAAAACGCCGGCTGAGGGCGAACGGGTCCGGGACGGCGGGGGTCGATGCCTGGCGACGTTCGCCGCCCGTCGTGCGTCTCTTCACGCCGCTTTTGTTCCCTGCCGCCAGCGATGAATGGCCTCACCGTGACCGGCTCCGCCCACTCCGACCACGAGCTTTACTCTCTGGCCGCGAACCGGGGACGAGCTCCGCTTCCAGATTAATATATTTAACACCATTCCTGTAATATAAAAATCATAATTTAATGTCTCTGATGCATCCTCAGCTGTCGAACCGTTCTCTTTCCGAGAGAGAGATTTTAGCGGCCTGTTTCATGATTTGTCTTATTTTGTGATGATGATGATGATTTTGACAGTTTTTTGATTTCAGTTTTTTGATTTCAGTTTTTTGATTTCAGTTTGATTTCAGTGCGTAATCCTGTGTTTTGTCTCTCTTCAATCTTTCGATGATGTCGTTGATGTTGCGTTTCTGCCGAGATGTTTGTCCGTAAAGCGCGAAAACACTAACGGGGCGAGGGCACGTACTGTATAGGAAAGGAAAAAAAGGAAAAAAAACGACAAAACGAAACAAAAAAGAAACGAAATGCGATTGTGACGCCACGCCGAGACGGACCGGCACGTGGCCCGTCGGAGACCTGCTCGTTCCACAAGTGCCTGCACTCCTCTCCACCCCTCCCTCTGAAAGCAATGGACGCCCGACTGTCTGGATCCGGTCTTCTGGTTATACACATGCGGACGAGGCACTTTTCACACACACACACAGGCACACGCACAGATATGTAAGACGTCGTGTCCGCGCCATGTGCTGCCATCGCCATGGCAACCCTTCGTCGTCACTATCCCCACCACCACCACCACCACCACCCACAATCTACCCCCCCCCCCCCGGGACAGATCCACTCGCCTGATGCGCTTGTGTTCATTTGTGTTTGCGCCTCCCATCGATTTTCATTACCCTGCCCTCCGCCAGAGCCCCGGCCCTCCGCGCACATCTCAAAGTTTCTCATCTCACTTGCTCCCAGACAGATGTAGGGGAGAGGCGTGTTTATTAGTCCGCATTGATGGGCGTGGGCGTCGTAACATTTCGCCCGTATCGTTTGGTGTTTTTTCTTCTCCTCGTTTCTGTTCTTGTCTCTATTTTGTGTTGTTCTTTCAGCGAACGATCTCCTCGTAGGTAACCGATTTGTGCAATAACAGCTGTTCATCTCGCTTTGTAACCCGGTCTCGACGGAGGAGGCGGACGCGAAGATAACCTTATTTTTGTAAAGAAACCCGAAAAGTGCAAAAAAGATGTGCGCGCACGGGGATAAACCGACGAGCCCGTGTGCGAGACGAAGTGATGTCTGAATGGCGGCCCAGCGGGGGGGGGGGGGGGGGGGGGGGGGGGGGGGGGGGGGGGGGGTGGGGGGGGGGGGGCAGGGGAGGTTCCCGGGGGCCGAAGCAACAGGGGTCTCTCCAGAATCAGCGTTTCTATGTCTCAAGACCCAAGGGAGATGGCTCGGTCTTTTGCTCCGGGAAGTCTTCCTGCGTGGTCTCATAAGGCTCTGTGGTGGATCCTGCTGCATGGACTGTAGCCGGCACTCTCATACAAGCCCCCCCCCCGCATCTCTCCACCCACCCCCACCCCCACCCCCTCCCCTCCCCTCCTCGGCACCGATGCCGAGTCGGTTTTATCGCGCCCCTCTCTCCTTCAGCCTGAGGCGCCTCGATAAGGCCGGATCGTTGCATCGGCCGCCGAGGGGTTATCTCTCCTCCACTCCTGCGGGCTCTTAGGAACTGTACAGTCGCGTTGTACAAACTGGAGGGCCCCCCCACCCCCACCACCCCCCCACCCCCCCATGACCCCGAGGGGCCGACCTGGATGGAGCCGAACAAAATCCAGAGCTATTTTTCACACGGAAAAAATGAAACATTGTTTTGTATATCAGGGATGAATAAATGAGATTTTAACAAACGGGTGGCGTGACGAGATCGTCTTCTTTGTTTTGTCTGTCTCCTGGTGTGTTGCTACCCTCTGGTTTCTAGTCTCTCCTTGTCTTGGATGACGTGTTTGCCTTCGGCTTACACTTCCAGGCTGTCCCAAATCTCTCTTTATGGCGCAGACAGTAAAAAGTAATAGTAATCCATACTATACTATACTACACTACACTATATCCATACTAAGTCATCCATACTTATCATCTGTATTATACTATACTATACTATCATACTATATTATCTACATCATCCGCTACATTGACTTGCAAACTGCTGTTTGAAGTGGTAGTCACGGAGATCATAGAGATCTCATACTAACTGCAGTACGCGCAAAAACGGCCGCATTCGGAAAGACCTCAGACGGAAATGCCAACACATATCTGTCGTATATCTGCCCGGCCAGATAACAAATTGGGTGGCAGGTTTGCAAAACCAGCCGTTAACGAAAAGAGACGCGTGGCAGTGGGGGTGCGCCACAGAATCCCGGCCTATTAAATGGATCCGGCGATGAATTAGGGCACAGAGTATTCCTACCCCGAGGGTTCCGCTGCACCTCAGAAAAACATTTTGAGCGAGTCCTTTGTGTGTGTGTGTGTGCGTGTGTGTGTGTGTGTGTGCATCGTGACGCCCTTAAACGCTTCGTGATGCGCCCAACTCCAGCGTCTGAACCTCGGTGCCGTAAACTGCCTGGGAACGTCAAAATTGCCGAGTCAGCTCCGGCGGCTCAGCTCTGAACGGGCCCGGGCTGCCGTTCCATCAGGAGCGCCCACTGCAACGGTCGGCCCCGTAATGAGCTGCGACTTTTTCTTTTTCTTCTTCTTCTTCTTCTTTCCCTCCCCCCAGGCTCCATTTTGCGGCAAAGATGAGGTCATTTCTCTTTTGCCGCGTCCTCACTCACAGTTGACACGCGCGCGCACACGCACTCCGGAGAGCATGCAGGTGTGTGTGTGGGTGTGGATATGGTACGATTTGGTACGAGTGACTTGAAAGTGGTCCCGGGTAGGACTTTTGATCTCCTGCCAGGATGACTGGACAGTTGCCGAAGTTACCGGCCAGGAAACGTACCAGGCACGGTGTTTCCCGGCCATAACATTGTGCCATATTGTGACGTGTGACAAGAAACACCAATTGGCACTTCTAGCTTACTGAAATACTCTTGCAGACTCTTATTGTGTTTACTACAAATGGTTTCCACCAATTTTTTACATGATAAATCTGTATTTCTTCTAAGTTTAGGAGGTAGAGCTAACACCACCATCTGTAGTTCAGAGGTTTGATACATCGAATTCTCTTTTCCAGGAACCATTTGTGCTTTGTAATAGTAATTGTGTTATTGCCTTCTAGCCTGCTCATAAAGCTTCCGTTTACCTTATCTCATAAAACCAGCCTGACCAGAAGTCCTTGAGAATGTTCATCTATGAACAAAAACAACTATTACTATTTCTCACTGCTGACTGGCTCACTGTGATACTGGTCCTAGAGAGACATTAGAAGTCTTTCCAGTGACGATGTCAGAGCGTCTTTTGTGTTGCCTCGTCTGTGTGTGCACGTGTTGTGTGTCATGAATTAACGGCTTGTGTGGCGAGTTCTAAAAAAAAGATGTCTCCGGGAGGAGACCGTCCCGGCGACGGCTCCGGTTTGGGAGGCACTGGTGGCACTGGGAGACTGATCGACGCGATGGCCTGGTAAGGGGGGCGCAGACTGCCCCCGGAGACCGAGCGCGGCCCGTACCGTCTGCGCGAGTCCTCCTCCGTGCCGGGGAGGAAGCTCGTCAGAGAAAGTGCACTGCTGTCTTGTCAGCCCGTGCGCGAACACGCGAACACGTCAGGCTTGAGTTACGGGGTCGAGAGAGACCCTTGGGTCATCGTGTCGATCGTATCGTTACGGCTTGGCGGAACTTCATTCCCAGTTTAACCATCGAGCCCCACCGGCTAACCTAAGTATCCATTTACAGCTGCGCCAGCCCAGTTCCAAGGAGCTGTGGCAACCAAGACGTTGCACCTCTCACCCGGGAAGCTTCTTCGCTCTTCATTTCTTGGACTTTAATAACCTTGGCTTCGCAGTTCCCATTAACCTCCCGCACATTACAGTCAATCAAGCCGGCTTCCGGGCTGCTGCCGTCAGTGGTTACGATGCCTGCAATGGCTCTCCGCGGGTTTCCGCAGCGCTGCTCTGTGTTCTCCGCGCGCAGGCACAGGAGGGGGGGAGGTGGGATGGGGGGGGGGGGGGGTCTGCCTCTCCGCGAAGTCATGCGTCAGACAGATTATGCCGATTGCTGTCGTGGGGTCCAAACAGGCGTTCGCCGTGGTTGCCGCCGCCAGCGTTCGGACTGTCCGTCCCCAAGGAGGAATAACGTTCGTTTTTGGAGCCGAAGCCGAAGTTGGTTCAGGCGGACAAGTTCCCCCCCCGAAAGTGCCCCCATTGAATACAACGCAGTTTCTTTGGATTCATCCCTTTCTCCTCATTCCTTTGGACTTATTTATCTCCCTTTCCGTGTTCAAAGATGGGCGACAGAGTGGAGGCAAAGCGACGCTGAGCGAAAACACCACAGTCAGCAGTCTTTTTTTCGCCTATTTCTTTCCACTTGGTGAACAACGCCGACGAACGTGCAGACAAAATCTTAACACAAACACGAGGTCGGTCGCAAGGCGAACGCAGAAAAATAGGCATGGCTCCTCCAAACTGAAAGATCCCTGAACTGAGCTCAGGCTCGCGTGTGCATTCCCGTCAGGTTGCATCCGCCCGCGCTCACCGCGTCAAAGTGAAAGATGCGTGTGGGATTTGAGCGTAAACCGGCTACGGCACTGCGCAAGAGGTGACATCAGAAAAAAGATACGGTGGCAGACGGCGAGCCCAACGCCAGAGGCCCTGATCCCAGCGTGCCGACTTAACGGCTCGAAACCAGCGTCGGTGCGCGTGGGCGCAAACCGTCTGTTTAACAAAGACCTTCCAAAAAAACGTAAAACACGCACACGCGCGCTCCGCGTGTGGGGGTCAAACTACTGATGGCATGGATGAAAGATTCGGTGGCACTCACAAATATTCGTGTTCGTAGTCCTTACGACGTTGCGCAAAGCCGGTTTCATCTCCCTGACAGGATTTGTGTGAAATTGTGACTTTAAAAGAGGAAATAGAATGAAATACCACACAATTTCATGAGCTGTAATGCGTCTAATCCTGCACGACCACACTAAAAAAAGTGGGGCTACAAAAGGACACATTCCAGAACGTTCCACAGCTTTAATATAAAAAAGTACAAAGAATCCAATCCAGTCAGAAGAGCTGTGAGGGAGCTGGGCTCTGGTGAAGAACCGGAGGAGGTCAGAGGCGAGCTTCGCTACGGTACGTGGGGACGCCCAGTGGCTCCTCCGCCCCCCCCCCCGGCGGCGTGGCCCGGCGGACGCTCACCACCAGGGTCCCGTCGGGGTGGAGGGTCCCGCTCACCGACAGGGGGTCCATGTCCTCTGGGAAGAGGGACTTGTGGGTGAACGCCTCGCTGACGCTGCCGTCGTCCAGCACCTGAGGATGACAGGCGGAATGATGGAGGGAGGGCGAGATATGGAGTCGTGAGTGCACACGGGGGGGGGGGGGGGGGGGGGGGGGGGGGGTGTATAAACCAGCCGGGGAGGGAAAAAGATGACGAGGAGAAAGGTCACGGAGCATGAGGGGACAGGGGGAGAATGTGAGAAGAGCAACGGGGCAGGGAGAGGCGTCGGGGCGAGAAAAGAGGGCGAGAAGACGTGAAAGGGAGAGGGGAGGGGGAGGTCGCGGCCGCTCGGCTGGTGGGGGGAGAGAGAGAGAGAGAGAGAGAGGGAGAGGAAGAGGAGAGGGAAGAGAGACAGAGAGAGAGCGCCGGGTGGAAATGAAGGCCGGGGGTTAAAGGGCTTTAATGCGAGCTGAACGTTCGGAGCGTTTTCGCCAATTTGTCTGCTGACCCCCGTTCAAATGATCTCCCAGAGGCTCTCCCTCCCCCTCCCCCTCCCCCCTCCTCCTCCTCCTCCTCCTCCTCCGCCTCCTCCGCCTCCCTGTCTCACCTTTTAAATATGATTAACGTCAAACTGTGAGGGAGGACGGAGAGAGAGGGAGAGAGAGAGAGGGAGAGAGACAGAGGGAGAGAGAGAGAGAGAGAGAGAGAGACAGAGAGAGACAGAGAGAGACAGAGAGAGACAGAGAGAGACAGAGAGAGAGAGAGAGAGAGAAAGACAGAGAGAGAGAGAGACAGAGGGAGAGAGAGAGAGAGAGAGAGACAGAGAGAGACAGAGAGAGACAGAGAGAGAGAGAGAGAGGAGAGACAGAGAGAGACAGAGAGAGACAGAGGGAGACAGAGGGAGAGAGAGAGAGAGAGAGAGAGAGAGAGGGAGAGAGGGAGAGAAGGGGATAACACCGGGCTGGTCTGCTGATCCACCGACCGTGCATACGATGTGGTTCGGCTGATTTCATGTCGACCGCTTGCACGTTCCCCGCATTGCACAGCGAGCTCTCGTATGCGAATGACCCCCGAGCTGAAGTTTTCAAAGCAGCTAACCGGTTCCATGAGTAATCATCTCCGCAGCGGGGATAAGCACTTGTTGTCGCCCTTTGCATCATTAGCATCAGCGGTGGGTAATTGGACGGTGATGACGGCCCCGGGCAGGCTCGGCTAATGAGTCACGCGTCACGAGCCTGAGCCAATTCATTCACGCGTACGCACACGCACACGCACACGCACACGCACACGCACACGCACGCACCTTCTGGGCGTGGATGACGACGTGGTGGCCGTAGGCCGCCACCGCCACGTCGTGCGCCTGGAACTGGCTGACGTCGGCCGACACGTAGTAGCCGTCCCCGGAGCGCCGTACGCTCCCCGGGCCCGCGCTGCTCCGCCGGCCCACCGGGGGGCCGCCCACCAGGGGGCCGCCCACGGGCGCTGAGGGTGGGGGGGGGGGGGGGGGGACACAGAGGAAGAAGGTGTGTTAGCGCACGGAAATCAGGATGCGCGAACATGAACCCTTTTCGTTCTTTTCATCATTGACTGAGAGAGCCACAAGCCGTTTCACTGGTGACACATCTATCCAGTTGCCTTTCGGGTCCGACGGAGAAGTGCCGAGGCACTGGGGAGTGTTTGAAGAGTTCAAACCAAAATCATTCAGACAAATCCTCATATATATATTCTCCATGTGATTCTTCACCACGTATTCAAAGTCGAGCATCATGATCAGCTGTCCAGGGTGTTTACGTACTGCTGTTCAGACCACACAAAGGGGGCATAGGAAGTTAGGAGAGGCTGAGGCGTCCGTTACCTGTGCTGCCGATATGTGAACACGGGCGAGAAAGAGGAGCACCCAGACCTTGGAGCCCTGAAACGTTCCGACGGGCCAGCGGCATAAAAATCTTAACTCCGGTTATCGATTGTGCTTTGATCTGCCGGCAGAGTCACACTGGCGATGAAGCCGTTATCGTCATCGTGGCTTCAACGCCTCACATTAAACGCAGAGCAGCCGCTGTGTTTTACGCCCGGCACTCTGGCACCTTTCGATTCGCATCCCTACGTGGCCCAGTCGACAGTAAGTCTGGAGCCTCGGCCACTGTTTTCCTCACAGGCCGCGAAGGCTCCGGAAACTCCAGCTCCTTACCGTCTCCGGGCCTCAGGTCTTCTTTTCACGTACTCTTTTTCTTGCCAAACGCACGTCGGATGCAACACGTCACCCCCAGAGCGATCACGGTTTTACCGTACGCGTTTTTTTTTGCAATATTCAAAGCAGAACTCAGCGGGAGGAGGAACTGACAACAGGCGAAATGAGCCACATGTGATGGGAAAATGACCTGCTTACAGTCAGTACCATCACAGAATTGTCTCCAGTTGTCTTTTCAGCCAAAACGGCACCAAAACATAAAGACTTTTGTGCGGACTTTGCACTCGTAGAGTCGAGTCGGCCACACATGAGCTATTAGGTGCCTTTGAGTAAATCTCAAATGCTGAGGACCGGAACGAGTGAAGACCGGGGACGCCTCATGGGACTTTGGGAAACAAGGGCTTTTTCTGGCGTCAGTTTCCCGTCTGACTGAAGAGCATGTGATGCAGACTCGATACCGCTCCTTTTCGCCCGGCGCAATTTGAATCACTCTTTGGAGCGCTCGCCCTTTGATGGAGACAGGTGACGGGGGTCGATGGAGTTTTACTTCGATCAGATGTGAAACACGGACGCCTCGTTCCTCGCCGCCGGACGGAAATGGCGGCCGTAACGACGTAACGAGAAAAAAAAGCAGCCCTTCATCGCCGCTCCCTCCGTGGTTGGCGGCCCGTGGTGGATGTCAAGCATCAGGACTTTCTTTGTCGTTAGCGGTGTCAGAATGAAAGGTGCGCGGTTCCAGCCAACTAGCGCCTGCAGTCGCCACTGCGCTCTTCCGCAGCGTTCCAGCGAGCCAGATAACAACCTTATCACCGCCTCCCCTCACATCCTCTGTGTCTTGTTTCCTCACTGTGGGGGAATCTGGCCCTTGGTTACAAGTATAGGATAGCTACGGCAGATCTATTGTGTTCTTTATTGGATTTGGGGGGGTTTGGAGGTGTGTGTGTGTGTGTGCGTGTGTGCAGAACTAAAAAAAGCCTCCTCTTGTTCCCTTTGGATATTGTGTGATTCAACAGCCCGCCCTTACCCACACAGTTTTAAATTTGGCAAATATCTATCTTGATTTTCCACCCAAAACGTTCAAAAATGAAACCGCACTGATAACAGCCTTTCAGCAAAGCACCATCCATGCATCTATGTCTCTGTCAAATGGTACAGGAAGTGATTCGTAAGGAAGCCGATTGTGAAATGTTTGTCTTTTAATACCAAATACAAGCCTAAATGCCTCTCTTCGGAGGAATCCAAAGGGTCTTTCTCCTGACTCACCATCTGTACATTTTGACATTCTTTTGACAGGTGAATTCAATGGCTGCACTCTGTTTAACCGAGAAGCATGAAAGGATGGAACCATCTGACATCAATCGATATGGGGGTGACTGGCTCGCTTTAGACGATAAAATCTGTGATTCTGATTTCTCCAGTACATCACTTTCTCAACTCCAGCACCTTGGTTTCAAATGTCAGTATGTCAGTGCGTTAGTGTCAGCTTATTCGTGGCCTTGCACAACGGGCGGTCAGTTCCCTTACTGCTGTGGCCGTGCGAAGATCTTCTGTGCAGGCCGAAGGGGGCCAGGCAGCCGGAGGGCCCGGGACCCTCCTCCCCGAACAGACCGGAGTGATCGCCGGAGTCCAGGAAGGGCTCGAACAGGGGGTCCAGGGAGCCCTCCGAGGTCCCGCCCAGGGAGCCCTCCGAGCGGTAGGAGCTGGAGCTGCTGTAGCGCGACGAGGAGCGGTAGGACGAGGAGGACCTGCGGCCGGGGGACGTCAGCGACGCCATGGCACACGGACACGTAGACAACAAGGACGTGCGCAGCTCCCGCTCCGTACACACACTGGCGAAATGCAATCGCAGAAGTGGGTCGCTGGATGCGCTCTCATTGTGGAGGGGTCTTTGTTGCGGGGGGGTTTTTTTATAACTGCCTGGTGCATTGTGGGTAAGTGGAGCACGGCGTGGGATCCGTGCGCCCTTCCGCCGGCCATAAATGGCAGTGTCGGGCCGCCGGCGCCGAGAATGCAACGGACAAACCGATAAGGAGCGGGGACCCCTTGCCGTCCACACACACACACACACACACACACCATAGGTACACACACACACGCACGTATACGGTCGAGATAAGGCCAGAGGGGACCACTCGAAGACGCTTCGGGCATGCAGTCAGAAATAGAGCGGCGAGCGGTCAGGTCGTCCGTTGGACGCAGCCCGAGCGCTTATCGATAATGCACGAGACGCCCGACCGTTAAATTCCTGCTTAGCCGCTAATGGAGCAGCAGACGCACTTCAGTTCAGCTAGGAGGAGGCGGGGAGACGACTTCCTGCCAGGATCCAGTCGCGGCCGAAGTGTCGCAAAATGTGTATAACGCTTGTTGTTTTTTCTCCTTAATCCGACAGCAGCTAAAGGGTATACAAGCATATACGGCTCCGCTGACCTTTACATCTGCCTTTGATTATCGACATCTGAGCTGTCCTCGGTGCAGCCATGTCAACCATGGCATTCAAGACATATGCCATATTAATACTTTTATGGCGTGTGTGTGTGTGCGCGTCTCTCATCAAAAATGTGAAAGATGTCACCCCGCATCACGTCACGTTGCCCCCCGGGATCGTCTCGCCTCGTCCGTCGCCGGGGCATGGGAGCCGTGAAGCTCGGCAGCCGTGACGGTCCCCGGCCCCGGCTCCCAGGTGAGACGCTCGTGTCAAAGGATTGCATACCACCGCACGCCGTACGCGCGCTACGCTCAAAACCTTCCGGGTGGGGCGAAAAAGCGGGGGGTGGGGGGGGGTGGGGGGTGGGGGGGGGTTGAAAAAGCGGCCGAGCCACAGAAGAGCCGAGGAGGTGTCTTATAGCGATGTTTATTGAATGCAGCAGTTTGTCGCAGAGTGCCGCAACTGGCAGAAATCCTCCTCCGGCACCACTCCGCGTTGACCGGCCGGCGGTCCGGCCTCCAACATCTCGGACGGAAAACGATGCAGACGTCAGGCTCCAATCAGGCGATCCACGCCGGCTTGTGATGAAATACCTGCCAAGCTGTCGACGGTCCCGTCGGCCTCAGCCCCACTGTGAACATGTTCAACACTATGCACCTCGTATCAACCTGCTATCGTGCTGGGACGGGGCAGAGATCAGTCACAGCGCATAAACACATTGTGACCACTCTACTATAGTTCAGCATTTCCACCACCCTGAACCCGATTCCATATGGCTACATTATGTGTGTGTAAACGCGTATTAGACATTGTTGTGCAGACTTTTGGGCATCCGGCGAGCGGCAGGAAGTGACCCAAGCTCTTTCTCGTGCCTCTCCCGCGCACCACAGGGCGGCAGGTCCGCCTGATCTTTCGACAGAATCCGCCCCGATACTTCCCGCTCCCTCCCCGCGCCGGGCCCACCGGAACGGATCAGCGGAGCTCCCCCCGGGGAGGGGGGAGGGGGGGGGTGACGTCACGGGAAGATGAAACCGCTACCCACTTGCGGCAGGAGCGCCCAGGACGTGCCCCTCTCCACCGCGGTCCTCCTCCGCGCCCCGCAATGCAATAACCTAGTGGCGACGACGCCGTCTCGTCGGGGGGGGGGGGCGGGGGGGGGGGGGTAAGTGCGGCAGGTTTTATGGCATGTCCAGGGTCCGGCGGTGCAAACGGCGCTGGAAGAGGTCGGGGTGGCGCTTCATTATTTCATCATGACCATAAAACACGGCGCCGACCCTCCGGGGGTCGTCCAACCCTCCAGTCCCATCCCCTCCCGCCCCCCCCCCCCCCCCCCCCCAGACGCAAAAGAACCACATCACGCCGAGGTTTTTTGTTTTTTTTTTGCAAAGAACAATAACAATAGTTTATTCATTTCAAACAATATCAGATGCAGCAAACAAAGATTCGTTTTCCAAATTCCGAGGTGGAAATCATCGAATGATTACATTCAGCCAAAAGAGGAAGAAGGGTATCACAAACCAGGAGAAAAAAAGAGAAAATAAAGACAGGGTTTGTTATTTGTGTGTCTGTGTGTGTGTGTGTGTGTGTGTGTGTGTGTGTGTGTGTGTGTGTGTGTGTTAAAACTGATGCCAATGGTGCTCTGCAACACACTGAGGACGCGGATGGGACAGTACATTCATTTTGGGTCATCTATTCTCCTCTTACCCTGTCTTTGTCTCTCTCGGGGGAGTTGTATGGCTTTGCTCTCTGAACTCTAGCGAGCCTCCGTTCGTCGATTGTGTGTGTGCGTGCGCGCGTGCGCGCGTGCGTGCGTGCGCGCGTGTGCCCGGTGTCAGGGTGCGCGCCCGACCCCCCTCAGAGGACCGCGGACGTTTTAATTAAGACGGCGGAGGCTAATGTGGGTTAAACACAGACCATCTCTCTCTCTCTCTCCTCCTCCTCCTCCTCCTCCTCCTCCTCCTCTCCGTGAAGATGTCTGGATTCGGCGTGAGTGGCGTTGCCGGGCTCTATCCTCGCATCCACCGCCGGGGGCGCGCAGGGCTCTTGCCGGGCCCTGCGACATTTGTTCTAAAATGGTAAGCAGGCTATGGGGTGGCAAGGGCGCCACCGCCTGCTCAGTATGCATGCGGCCCCCTGCCTCAACGCTGTCCAACAGATGTTCTGATGTCTTTTTATAGCACCGTGTTCTCCCGCCACCGTTGCACGCACGCACACACACACACGCGCGAGCACACGCACTCGGTCTGGTGCTCTTCTCTCCCCGATAAGCATCCAATGTCAACGCTGGCCCCGAAGCAAAACAAACGGGAAACGCACTGCCCAGAGACGCGCACTCGAGGAGGAGGAAGAGGAAGAGGAAGCGCACTTCACGCCAAAGGCGTCTGACTCGAGGACGGGCGGGGCGCTCTCCCGTTCTCGGGCTCGGGGGTGTGCATCGCAGAGACCGCACAGAGGGGAGGACGCGGGGAGCGCTTCCCCTCACCGTCCGACGTGTTCCGCAAACCAACACGAGTTTTCTGGGACAGCGAGGCTCAAAAGGTGTCACTCGGAGAGGGGATGTGGCGGCGAGGTGGGGAGGGGGAGGGGAGGGGAGGGTGCTCATGGAGTGAAGGGGAAAAAAAGACAGGGGGGTGAAAAAACGCTAGACAGACAGACAGGAGGGAGAGAGAGAGAGAGAGAGAGAGAGAGAGAGAGAGAGAGAGATGGAGAGGGAGGGAGAGATATGCATCTCCTGTTCGTCAGGAGGTTTCATAATCGCAGGCTAATTGCCTGTCGGCAAAGGTAGCACTCAGACGTCCTCTCGGTTACGCAACGGGTCCCCTGCGGGGATAAAGGGAGGCGATGAAAGAGAGGAGGCGAAGAGGAAAGGACAGAGGCAGAGAGGGGTGGGAGGAGAGGAGGCGGGAAGTGACAGGACAGAGACAGAGGGACGGAGCGGGGGGGACATTCATCAGGCTGTCTGCGTGCGTGTCAGCAGGAATTCTTCTGGAAGACGCGGAAAATCCATCGAAAAGTGCCGTTTCCACACGGGGATCGGGGTCGGGAGAGTAGATTTCGCGGGGGGTGGGGCCGGGCGGCCCGGCGCGATCGTGGTCCTCGGAGGCGGGACGACGAAGACGCCGAGCGCGGGAGAGAGAGAGAGAGAGAGAGAGGGAGCGAGCGAGGACGAGGGGGGAGAAGCGCGATACAACAAGGTGCCCGTCTTCTCTGAGACACACACACACACTCACGTAGTTGCAAACTCATACCATCACACGCACACACACACACACGCGCCGCCCGGGCAGAGGATGGGGACAGATCGGAGCGGTGCGGAAGGCGATGGCGCGAGCTACGGACGATGGGGGCGGTCGGGAGGGGGGGGGGGGGGGGGGGAGGGAGGATGGCGATGGTGCAACAATGGGGGGTCAGAGGTGACGAATGAAAGGGCACAGCTTCAGTGGTTCCCCCTGAGTTGCCGCCGTCGTTTCCAGCTCTCCCGGGCCGAGAGTCCCCGACTCGCGCCGCCCGTTTCCTTCCGTTCCGGCTCCGGTCGAAAGTCCGACCCCCCCCCAGACCGGAGCTCAGCTCCGCCGCACACTGCTTTTAAAGGGAATCGCTGCGTTGGAGGGGGTTTCGGAATGGACGCACAGCGCAAGCGAGACCCCCGCGTCGAGGCTCATCCGAGTAGTCGGACTACGGGTTTGAAGGACACGGGGACCGCGTCTGTGCTTTCACTGTCTGTAGGAAAACGGCCGCGCTTTCCCTCCTGGCAAACGCCACACACAGAGACGCGCCCGCACACGCGCGCACACGCGCACACATTCGCGCCCCGGGTCCAGTGGGGATTTTCCTGAGTTGTATGAGTGACGGGGGGGGGGGGACCTCGACGGGGCCCCTCGCGCGTCGACCAGGGGGGCGTCCCGCGCGTCGCACGAACACGGCACGTCGCAAACAAAAAAAACGAGAGAAAACGTCATAGAAAAGAAGGGAAAAGTCGAGAGCAAGAGGCGGAGCTTTTCAGGGGGTGGGTGCGGGAGGAGTGAGAGGAGAGCGTTCCGGAAGGAGGAGGGAAACGGGAGCCCTCCGCGAGGACCCCCCCCCCCCTTTCGAGAGGAAAAGCAAACACCCCTCTCGTTTCGCGTCGCGCCGTTGTTTTCGTCTCCGTTTCGTTTCGTTTCGTTTCGTTTTGTTTTTCCCCCAAGCTGTATCACACAGTGATAACGAAGAAGAAGAAGAAGAAGGAGGAGGAGGGGAGAGAAATCTACGGCCACGTTAGCTTCGTGCAAAAGACCACACACACACCACTGGCACGCCGCGTGGGCAAAGAGATTCAAAGCGAGACGACGCATACAAAAATATAGAAAATCTCCGATGCAACTGCTCCCGGCCCGGCCCGTCCCGTCCCGTCCCGTCCCGTCCCGTCCCGTCCCGTCCCGTCCCGTCCCGTCCCGGCCCGGCCCGTCCCGTCCCGGCCCGTCCCGTCCTCCTGACGCCTGGAACACTCTGCCACTGTTTCCGTCTCTTTTTTTTGTTTTCGTTTTTACGTTTTTTAAGACAACCAAAGCTCTCGCGTGATCCGCGCGGGGATCCACGGAACGCCCCCCCTCCCCTCCCCCCTCGCCCCCTCCCTCCCTCCCTCCCTCCCCTCCCCTCCCCTCCCTCCCCCCCCGGGAAAAATATCCAGTAGCTTTGAGCGGATCATCATGGCAGACGTCCGTCATAATGACGCTTGGAGCGATGTGAACGACAACATGTTGGAGTGATAGAAAACTAGTACGATAAAAGCATATCATTTCTGTCGCGTCGTTTGTGACAAATCTCTTTTTTCTTCCTTTTTTTTTCAAACTTTGTTGTTTTAAAATACATACTATGTCCTGTCACCTTGAAGACATTCCAGCATTTGCTCATAATTTGTAGTGACAGGGTTAAATAGTTTGGCATACTCAGCAAGCCATGCCCAGAAGGATGCTATTTTGTCTCTTGCAAAGGAGCGGGGAGGGTGGGAGGGTGGGAGGGAGGGAGGGAGGGAGGGAGGAGGGAGGTAAGGGCAGGCCCCAAAGATGCAGTGTCAAACCTCCCTCCCGTGGGAGACGCTTGGGGGTCAGTAGGTGGAGGGGGACGGGGACGGGGGGGTTATACAGAACAGCTGAGATTACAAACCGTGCTCAAGACCGGGTCAGCCCATCCATTTCAGCACTTGCAAAAACACATGCAAAGATAAGTCGGAGTCCAGGGACTCAGTCCATTCCGTCTGCCCGTGGGCGGCCTGTCCGCGTCCCCCGGGGAGCCCGACGGGCGCCGGGAGACTGCTGTCGAGGGTCACGCCCGCCGGGGGGGGGGTCGCCGGGCCCGCAGGCGCCGGGCCCAGCTCGCCCGCTCGCACGCCGCGTTGCAAAAGATTGTTTGGACGCCTTCGGGGAGCAAAAAGGGGAGAGGGGGGGGGGGGAAAGGGGGACGAAAAAAAGAGAAAAGAGGGGAACGTCGAGAGCAGTCAGGAGGTGGCGGGGGGAGGGAGGGGGGGTGGAAATGCTGCGAGTAAGGCAAAGACGGATGCTTCGGTCGACGGGGACAGCATGCGCGGGGGCTCGGACGGTTCGGACGCCGTGGGCGGGGGGGGAGGTGGGGCTGTTCCAGGGGGTGGAGTCACTGGTGGCCGGACTCCCCCACCCGCTCGTCCTCCTCTTCGTCCTCCTCGTCCAGAGACACCACCCCCGAGGAGGCCACGTCGGAGACCCTCCGGCGCGGGTCGTAGTCGGGGGGGTGCTCCGCCCTGCCGCCCTCCGCCTCCACCTGGCACGCCGTGCCCTCGTAGTCCTTGCAGGGGCTGTCGTCGTCCTCGCCGGGCGACAGGTACGTCTCGGAGTAGGACACGGAGTAGCAGGGCGAGTCCTGCCCGCCGCAGGGCCTGAGGCCCCGCCCCCCTCCGCCCAGGCTGTGGAAGGCGCAGTCCCCGCCCCCGGGCCCGCCCTGCCCCGCCCTCTGGAGGCGGGCCAGCAGCAGCTCCTCGCCGCCCTGCAGCGCCGACAGGATCTTGGCGGCCAGCTCGGCGGCGTTGCTGTGGGCGTGGCCGCCGCGGGGCCCCCCCAGGTCCCGCAGCAGCGGGTGGTGCTCGTCCAGGCTGCACAGGCTGGAGCACAGGGTGTCCGGGGAGCCGGCCGTGGGGGAGGGCTGGCCGCTGCCCCCTCCCTCGCCGCCCCCGCCCCCGCCCTCGCAGCAGGGCCCCCGCAGGCCCAGGTGCTGGCAAAGCTGGCTGTGGATCAGGTCCTTCAAGTAGGGAGGGTACGAGGGCAAATCTGGAGGGGACGAGACAGAAAGTGAGAATAAAGAAGAGCAAGCATTGACAGGAAATATGGGCTACTATTGGACTGCTATTTCCCGTTGAGTTGTCAAGTATATGCAGCAACAGTTATGGGAGCAAACACGGCACCAGGTGTGGAACCGTGAAGGGAAATGTGGCGGGGATGAAAAAGAATCGTCCAGCCGGGATGAACTGCCACATGTACAAGGTTGTATGCCCCGTGACCCAGTGGGTATGAAGCAGGTATGGAGACGAATGGACGAATATCGTGTGAAGGATGCCTTTTTTTCTTTCGCGAGGTCATGTCAAGCGGCTGGCCCCTGCATTTCAAAAAGCATGAATAAACGAGACGAAGAGGAGAGCCGAGTCCCATGGTTGAATGTCTTTTCAGGGGACCTGGAACGGGCGGATGGAGTATTGATCCCCCTTTCCCCCGGCGCTAACACGTAATCTATGGAGCGCCGGCTTCATCAGAAAAGTCTCAGATGCTATTTTACAAGCCCCGCTAACGTCTTGTTCGTGGTGCAGGGATAGCACGGCCCAACTTATGCAGAAACCCGCTCTTTCCTTGCCTGGATTTCACCGGAAGCTCCACCAAACTGCAGTCTCACAGTTGTGTGCCTTCGGGCCGTTTAGGAGGTAGGACACACATCACGTTCCGTCTCTGTTGTGATTTGCGATGTTTATCCGCACCTTTAATATCTGACATTTACAAATGAACGGAAATGGGACGACATCAGTTTGGATTGGTCAAACTTAAAGAACGCATCGTCCCAGCCAAAGCGAGACTCGCGCAGGACAGCGGGAAAAGCCGAGGAATCAGCCGGCGAGGCGCGATCGCTAAGCTGATCATTGGACTTGCAAGAGTTCTAAACGAGAAGGCGATCGGACTGAGCCGTGGGTCCTGAACTGAACGGCCTCTGCCAGCAGATGAGGAGCCACGGATGGAAAGGTGAAGACGGAGAAGCAGCAGTGAGCTGAACGTCACTTGCGGCAGCGCAGGTTCGGCGCAATCAAGATGAAAGCGCCGGTGTCCGCACACGCGCACGCACACACACACGCACACACACGCACACAGGCGCGCACGTCAGTGGTCAAACACGCTCTGTGCATTTATAACCTGCCCACACCCCGTCCTCGCAGAGGCGCCGCCTCCGCGGCAAAGGAAATGATATTAAACTTGCAGGAGGGATATCAAATTGCGGCGAGGGGCGAAAAGGGAGGAGGGAAAAAAAACGTCGGGAGGGGAAGGAAACTAGGGCACTGGGACAATGAAGGATGCGGAGAGGGAGAGACGGACGGTGAGGGAGCGCGACGGGGCTTGAGGAGGGAGGGGGGAGGACAAAAGGAGGGGGATAAATGCCATTTAGCCTTCGCACACGTAGGGCGGCGGAGGGCCACAATGTATGTGTATGTATGCGTGTGTGTGCGTGTGTGCGCGAGCGTACCTGTGCTCTGTGTGGTGGGCTCGTTGGCAGGCAGAAAGTCCTCGTCGTATGAGTCATCGTTGGACTCGTCTCCGTCCACGGAGGACCAGGCCCTCAGCTTGGCCTCGGCGATGGCGAACTGCTCCGCCACACCTGCGAGCACACACACACACGCGCACACATGAGCCACGGGCTGCACACAAATACGGGGTTGGCATGGTAACGGGGAAGGGAGGCGGGAGGCCGTCGCGTCTCCACGTCACGGAGCCGCCTGGTGATTGACAGGCGCGTGCGGGGGGGGGGGGGGCGTGCACAAAAATTGCACAGTGACAGTTTCACTGGCACGATGAGGATATGAAAACCCGGAACGAGGGTGTTAAAAGAGGGCCAGGTGTCCGTAGCACGACGGGCGTTACCCCGATCGTGGCTGCCCGGGATAAAAGAAGGGCAGTATTTTACATATCGTCACGTGTCGACGTTCACTTCCCCCTCCGAGCCCATGCGCCGTCTGCAAATCAACACAGGGGGTGAATAAATCAGGCTTGTGACCGGGCCCACGGTTTGCGGGATGTGTCATCGCAGACAGACAATGACTTTGCCCCATGTTGGACGAATAAAGGACCTCGGATTGCGTTGAATGTCATTCACAGCAGCGTGCCGTCCTGAGAACCTACAGTGTCTAGCACAACTATATTCTCTCAGAAAATGCCGCAAATAAAAATAAATGCTAATAATAATAAATGCTTTTACTCTAAGAAATTACGTCCACGGGGACGATAGCCTCCACCGGGAGGATATCAGGACGCATCATTGCCTGTCAAACGCGCAGGTAGAACGCATGCACTGCTTCAGAGAGGGCATCGCTCTCTCTCTCTCTCTCTCTCTCTCTCTC
This sequence comes from Karalla daura, assembly GCA_029224185.1. Taxonomy (NCBI): domain Eukaryota; kingdom Metazoa; phylum Chordata; class Actinopteri; order Chaetodontiformes; family Leiognathidae; genus Karalla; species Karalla daura. The sequence continues at coordinate 4,617,027 of CM055198.1, forward strand.
TCTCTCTCTCTCTCTCTGTGTGTGTGTGTGTGTGAGTGGCTGAAATGACTCAGCATGTGCCAGAACCAGCGACCGCGAGGTCCGAGCGGCCAATCACCGGCAATCGTCGTCCCACCCGACCAATCGCGCACCACGGCCCTCTCGCCCTCTTCCCCCAGCCGTCCCTCCGCTCCGCTCGTCCTCTAAACCCCGAACCCGTCCGTTTTGTATTCCTGCCCGTTCCTCCACCCCCTCCTTCACGTCACGCCCTGCCCCCCCCCCCACCACCACCACCACCACCACCCCCCACCCCCCCAGTCGTCTCTCTCAATGAAACGCTCCATCGACCCGCCTGACTCCCCCCATTCCTGCCGCTCCTCTTCCCCTTTCACCGCGCCGGCCCGCCTTGCTTCTCATTTTGATTCCCATCTCTCCTCTCCTCCTCTCTCTCCTTGCCTCTTTCTGTCTCTCTCTCTCTCTCTCTCTCTCTCTCTCTCTCTCTCTCTCTCTCTCTCTCTCTCTCACGCTCTCTCTCCGGTCAATGCTCAGTATTCGTGCGTTGTCTCTCCCGCCGGGAGCGATCGATGCTCTCATTCATCCTCCACTGTAGCTCTCCTCAGAAGCCGTCGCCACGTCCCCCTTGGCCAGCGCAGGGATCGGCCTCTCCGGTCCCTCCGACTTGCGAGCAGAGACACCTCTCACCCGCACGCGCAGTGCTCTGAGAGCACTGCACTGTCTCTCTCCTTCGGTAATTCAGAGAGAGAGAGAGAGAGAGAGAGAGAGAGAGAGCGTCTCCGGATAATCGAGCATCACAGGCCCAGCTTTCTCCACCGGCGCGGGGTGTCTGAAATGCAAATACGGCCCAAATTGTAATGCAGAGCCGGCCGCGCTGAGAGCGAACTCAACGAAACATCCCCCTTTCGCACGCGTACCAGGTTTCTACGATGGCAGGGAGCCTCCATCACTCGATCTGAGCGTGCGCGTGCCGCGCACGGCGTGGCGCAGCTGGGACGCGCCGGCTTGCCGGCTCTTAGATTTTCCTCGTTCAGCCACTTAGGAGGCGAGCGAAACCACCCATTCGCAACGGTGAGAGAGCGTTCGCTTGGCAGTGTCTCTGCCATGGCTCCACTCTGATCCGCAGATTGCCACCAACTCTTTTTCCCTGCGTCGGGCAGGGAGGGAGCTTCTCAAGAGTTTATTCACTTCGGAAGAAAAGGAAGAAAAGGAGTCGGGATGCATGAGGGCCGCGTGAGTGAACCGAAACGGCAGAACCGCGGGCCGTGAGAAATGAGGCAATGAGCTGAAAGATATTAAACACACCCAGAGCAGAGGGAAAGCGCGGAGTCAGCGGAACCCCCCCCCACACCCCCCCCCCCCCCCCCAACCCCACACCCCACACCCCCGGGTTCATCATTACAGGCGACTGCTTTCATATTTTGGGGTCCATCGTTCTTACAACCTCCCGATCCTGGCTGTTTTTAAGGGAGAACAACCACGATCCAACATTGGAGTCTGACTCTGCTCCGTCGTTCATCTCGACCAAAGGAATTTTCCCTCACATCCCGATGCAAATTGTATTTTTCGGGTCACCCGGGTCAGAGTTTGTCGCCCCCCGCATGCCTGGAATCCAATGCAACCGGCGTGGTGTACGTCGAATGAACGATTTCACCGACTTTGACGTGATCGGGGAGGCGTGAATCATCAGCGACGCGTACCGGATGGCAGAGATGGGGGGGGGGGGGGGGGCATGGTAAGAGCCGTCCTGTTCGCGACGTGGAGACGTATGGGAGGAAAGAGGAGGAGAGAACAAAGGAGGCGGGGGGCGGGGGGAAAATCGCTCAGTCACGGTGGCACCAGCCAGGAGCGAAACCTTACTGTGCAAATTAACCTTGAGAGTCTGCATTGCGGGGGGGAGCGGGGCGGGAGGGGGCGGACAGAGAGCGGGAGGCGGGAGGGGAGAGGTGAAAAGGGCCGAGAGAAAGAAGGGAGAGGAGATAAAGCGAGCGAGGGCAGAGAGGAACATTAAAAGAGGGGCCGGCGTGAACGGGGGGGGGGGGGGGGGGGGGTGGGGGGGGGAGGGGGTAATGAATGGAGGGTCCGGGAGTGAACGGAGGGGGAGAGGTAAGGGATGAGGTCGGGAGGAGATAGGGGAGGCAGAGGAGGTTTGAGGGCGTCAAATGAGGCAAAGAGCGAGAGTCAAATCTCGCGCTCGGAGCAGACTTCAGCCTTAACGTATCTCAATAGTGGCGTCTGTGAGGGCCTTTCCATACGCAGATCCCAGGGCTTCGACAGGAACGGGATCTCATTTAAGCTGTGGATTTGCCATCCAAAATGAGGGGAGGTCCATCACGTTACGCACGTGCATATGCTCCCCATCCACCACGACATGAGAAAATTCCCTCTCTGACTGCTTGGTCTGAGCTGTTTGCCAAATCACCTCCGTATTTGCAACATCTTGATATCACTGACGACCATTATCGACCTCACCCCGCGCAGCTACTCATCTGCTGCCCTGTGCACGTGTCTTCCCGCTCGGTCCCGACGGCTCCGCTAGGGCCCCCTATGCGATCCCCCCACCACCGTGGAGTGCATTCGTCACAGGGCCCCTCACAGCCGCCCTCTCGACGTGAGCTACAGTACGTGACGAGCGGGCCTCACCGGCGGCGAAGCGCGCCTCCTGCTCTCCCTCGGTGAGGTCGGAGTAGGAGTTGAAGTCGGACTCCAGGGCGGCCGGGGAGTCGATGGGCTTGCACCAGCCCTTCCACTCGATCAGGTGGGCCACCCTGCCCTGAGCCATGGCCGTGGGCTTCGTCACATGGTCCTTCACCACCTGGGAAATGCCTGCCAGCAGACAGAGCAACAAACGGGGCTGTCATGGTGGGTCAACCGGGCATTCGAATGGCAGCTCTGGATTTTCAATTAGGAAGACTGAGATTCAATGAATCTTCAATGATTCCTCAAAAGTTTGAATTGCAGTGTTTGATAATAAACTTTACATTGCGTCAGCGTATCAACACAAACAACCAGATGCGTGTAAACATCAGAAAGTTTGCTCCAATATAACTGTAAACAATAAAAAATAATAAATAAATAATAATAACACAATAAACAATCATTGAGCAAATCACTGAATTTATTTTAACTGACTATGTAAAATCTCTGCCTTCCCAGAATGTTTCGCTTCAAGCAAGGCAAAACATACCGGGTTTGGTAGATTATCTGTGCAGTGTGCCTGAGCAAATGTCCTTGAACTGCACTGAATCTTCCAAATTCAGATTGGAGTGAGGGCCGGTCCAGGGCACCTCCGAACCCCTCTCCGTGTTTCACTCACCGTGCAGGGAGGATCGCGCCAACGCCGCAATCTCTTGAATGGTGAGGGCTCGTCTTGATTTTGGTAGCATCTCAATGGTGTCATCAACATTCACCTGAAAGGACAGGAGAGGGGAGAGGGAAGAGGGTGACTCGGGGGGAGAACAAGCCGGCCTCTCCGCACAACCTGCTCCGAGTCGCAGGAAAAGCCCGGCGCCGCCTTCACCGGGGACGCGCTCCTCTGTCCTCCTGTCCCTACGGACCCTGAGCGGAGCGCGGCACATGAGTCTCTTAGAGAAACTGACCTGACTCCCATCA
>CM055198.1:4620732-4667815 GCA_029224185.1 Karalla daura
AGGGTGGGGGGTGGGGGTGGTGGGGGGGGGTGAGTCCGTCCTGCATCACCATCGTCATCACCATCATCTTTGAGTCAATTATAAGCGCCTCCCTCAGGTTACCGTAGGTTCCATGGCTAGAAGTAGCTGTTGTGGCTCAAAGGGGGGACGCAGTGTTCGTCTTTGCTCTCTGAAGTCAACGTAGAGGCTACGAACACAGGTTTCCTCAGAGGCGCCTCGGGCGCTATTCTGCGAGACCTTTTACGATCCCATTTTCACGATCTGTCTCTGCACTGATCTAGTGCCCTTTCATGCTTATCTGGCAACCACATGAGGGCTTCACACGGACCGGCTGCCTGCCGTTGCATTCCCATGGACAATTACGACATGACGCGCCTTGCTAAACACGCTAGCTTAGTGCAGACACTTTTTCCCATGCTACGTGGTAGCTGCAGCGACAGCACATCCTCGAGAATGAATCAGACTGTGGGGGAAAAACCCGAAGATAGTCTTCATTCACTTGCATGGAAAAGATCAATCAAAACATGACGTGCACATTACTTGGAGGTGTGCTTGTTTGTGTTCCCGTGTGTTTAAATACTGATTTGAACTCCAGAGGAGATCGAAGACGTCATCCTACAGCACGGGCCAAACCAGGTGTACACATGCAGCGACAGTCACAATGGAGTCGTGTTGTTTTCCGTCCGCACACGAGACGCGTGGCTCCCCCCGCGCCGTGACTCCATTTCGAATACTCATTTGAATAGGAATTGCTAATTACGCCAAACGACGTGCAAATGATTACAAACCAACGGGTTAACATTCATGAGGAGTGAAATGGGGAAGTTGGTCAAGGGTGAACCGCGCATGAAAGACTTGGAGGGCGTGATTAGCAAGGGCTGAGAAAATCATTTTCTGCTTCAGGCGGTGAATTACCAGGAGACTGCCATCTTTGATTAGCCATATCTGGTCAGTGCCTGGCTGGATTGTAAAAGACCAGGTTGTCTGCATCTCGGCCCCAATCATGCACGATGCGCTGCCTGGCCACCTGCACAGTCAGGGGTGGGATGGCGGCTCAAACGTTTTTTAATTACATAACATATGTTTGTATGGCACCACATTGTTGGTGAGACCGATAATTGGTAATGTGTGTGTGTGTGTGCGTGCCATCCCAATCGACAAGTGGTCACATCTGGACACACCACTGATAAACAGAGCGCTCCATTGATTTGCAGTGCAATCGTGCTATATTCTTGGACGTTTGCCCAAATGGCGTATGCGCACATCCATGAAATGTAATGGCTCGTTTGCTTAATGTGAGGAGCCATTACCCATTATAAAACACTTAGAAACATCAGCAAACCTGTGCTTCAGTGGTACAAACTGCAGCTAAGTGTCTCTGGGGCCACATGGAAGCAGTCCAAACTAGAACAGGCTGAAATAATAATAATAATATTAATAATAATAAGAAGAAGAAGAAGAAGAATAAAATAAAAGATTGTTAAGGGCACCTCGCTGAAGTCCAGTGCGCCCAAAGGACCAGTCAGAATCAGTCTGCGTGCCAAGCAGGTCCGCGTGTTCCCCAAAAGCGCGAGGTCGGACAGGGAGCCTGCCGCGCTCCAGTCCACGCGCAACGACCCTTCAACCGCCACTGTCGGGGAGGGAGGGAGGGAGAGAGCCACGTGAGGTCAGAGCAGGGAGCCGAGGCCCCGAGGCCCCCACCGTCCCGCTCCAAAACAGACACATGAGCACCCAAAAGAGATCAATGCAGTCAATATTATGACAGCAACGCTCCGCCCGCCCCCCCCCCCCCCCCCCCCCCCACACACACACACACACACTCCTCCCCCGCCCCCCGGGCCGCCAGTGGAACGTTGCCGCTCATAATATTTGCTCTCAGTGCTGGAGCAAGTCGGGTAGGGGAGGGGGAGGGAGGAGGGGGAGGGGGGGGGGGGGGGGGGGGTGTATGCCGTATGCCGCACCATGCCAGCCCCATGCCTCCACTGAGAGGGCGGTGACTTCATAAAGATTGTATGGCGATGCTATACCTCACTGCAGTTTGCCACAAAGAGGACCACACTCCTGAACCCCCCCCCCCCCCCCCCCCCAAAAAACAAAACATTATAAGCGTAGACCCACGAGCCAATTCTTGTCTCAGGAGACCAGGTCGAGGCAAAGGGACTCACAAAAAGTGTTTGAAGAGTGAAAAAAGAACAAAAAAAGATGGTTGAGAGATTTCATTTTCGATCACCCTCGCGCTGGAGGACTTTAAAGGCATCTCAGAGCTCACAACACAAAGTGTCTGGAGGAGTTACGTCATCCCGGAGCACCCTCTTTGTGTAATGTACGGTGCCAGTCTCGGTGCACTTAACTGCAGAGAACTATTTGTAATGAGATAAGTGAGAGGGTGGGAGGGGGGGTGGGGGGAGGGCTACTCCCATGCACTATGCATGCACCATGCAGGTATGACCCTGGCTGCTCGCATTTTAAAAAAAAGAAGCAAAAACTGCTTTCCACTTTTTGTCGCAAAAAGAGGGGGGGGGGGGGTAAAGTACAGCGTGGGGAACATGCCCGGGAAGGCGTTCCGCGATGCATTTTTTTCACCTCCCCCTTTGTCTCGATGCGCAGTCTCTGACATGACATCGTCAGCACAGCCGAGCAGAGAATGCCAAGGGAATGGTTGCAGGCGCCTCATGAGCCCCTGCAGATGTCGGACTGCATGAGCTTAACCCGGCGGACCGGAGGAGTCACAGTCACAGCGCCGCGTGCAGCGTTTCAGCACCTGGACAGCTCCCGCACACACACTCACACACGCACACACACGCACGCACACACACACACACACACACACCCTCTCGCGCTCGCGCGCACGCACGCACAATCTTGCGCCTCCTGCTCGCCACTCTCGAAATCAGATTCGCCAAACGAGATTAAGAGGTGGGCCTCGAAATGTCAGGACCTGGCTCCTCTTTCCAGCCCTCCGCCGCGTTTCCAGTTACCGTCGGTGAAAAGAGCGCGATTAGTCGCCGCCGCCCGGCTCGCACGCTGGGAGCCCGACATCGGGCGCGATCCCTCTGCTGCGGGTCAGAGAGCCAGGCTCAGGTTGCCCCCCCCCCACCCCCCGCCCCGCCCCCACCCCCCCGCCAGCAGATTCATATGAGCCGTTTAAACAGGGCGCGATGAGATCGGGTGCCAGAGGCGCATTGTATCATGCAAAATCTAGGCCACCTCGGCCCGTCAGAGCATTGTCGGGAGGAGCGAGGGATGCGCACGGGTTCCGCGGGAGGTGTGTGACACCGGGTCATCTGAGCCGCCCCCCCCCCCCCGCCCCCCTGCCCCCCCCCCCCCCCCCCCACCACCACGCTTCATCCTCCAGCGACGTGTGACTGCAATGCCAAAGGACGCGGCAGCGGGAGTAGGGTTGTGACCCAGGGATCGAACCGTCCGTCCGTCCATCCATCCATCCGCCCTCCAACCACTTGGCACCTTAGCACCTTAGCGCCGTCCGCCGGAGCCTATGTCCAGCTCCCAGGGCGAGGCGCCCCTGGGCAGGTCCCGCGCGCACCACGCGATTCGGAGTCTCCAATCGGCCTAAACGGGCAGGTTTTCGGACTGCGGGAGGAAACCCGGACGCCACACCGTGCTGGAAACAAGCGCTTGACATCGAACTGGTTAGACGTTCTTTCTTCGCGGCTTCGCGGCGCAGGCTGAAAGCTGCGGCGAGGCCCCTGCGGTCGTCTGTCCTCCATCTGTGTCCAATTTCTCAACAGTTTCTTTTTTATCTTAATTAATCTCTCTCTCTCCCCCCTCCCCCAACCCCCAACCCCCCGACCGGGACGCTTCATGCTTTTAAAACCCGGCTGCTGCGTCCTCCTCCGTCCTTTCATGGCAAATAAGACCTGCGGTCCTCACTTGTGATCATCCTGTTTTATTTTACCGAGGTCTCGCTCACTCACTCACTCACTCACTCGCACGCACAAACACTCCTCTCTGTAGATCCTGTTGTCGTGGAAACTGGGGACGGGGAGACCTCTCTCTCTCTCTCTCTCTCTCTCTCTCTCTCTGTCTCTCCCTCTCTCTCTCTCCCTCCCTCCCTCCCTCAGTCTCTCTCTCCCTCTGACAGACTTATGAGCGAATCAACGCAATTAGGTCAGGACCGGCAGCGGTGTGATGTCACACATGTCTGCGGGCTGAATGAGACACAAACAGGTGGCAGCTGTTGGCCTACTGTACACACCGCACCCGCGATAAGCGCGCACGCACACACACACACACACACACACACACACGCATGCACTCGCGCAGCCTGTGTTTATGGGAGACCGCGGGCTGGAAATTAGCCTCAAAAATGTATTGTTTTGTTTTCTTCCTCAGTGAGAAGCGCAATGGGAAAAACTTGTTTCTGGCTTCGAGCGCAACATCGATGCACCATCGACTTCAAAACATTGTTCCAGTCACTGAATTTAAATCAGAAACCCTAGACCCCGGGCTGTCTGCATGCTGGCGTTTTCACGCGAGTCGCCATTTGTGTGTGCGTGTGCGTGTGTGTTGCGTATGCGTGAGGGTCTCCTCTCTCCTGTGACCTCAGCGGGACGAACCTGTTCGAATAAGGCCCGGACCTAAGGTTTCTTGACGCACCGCGCCACAAGGGGACGGGGACGCGGCGCCATGACCGTCGTCCAGAGACTTGAGGCGACACGAGTGACAGATGGAGGAGTGGAGGAGGTTGGTAACATGGAGGTGAGGGATGAATTATTGGGTTAGGTAGTGGATGGGTGGAGGGGTGGATGGATGGACGGATGGATGGATGGATGGATGGATGGATGGATGGATGGATGGATGGATGGATGGATGGATGGATGGATGGATGGATGTGCGGTGTCCTAACCAGTTTTCTCTATAAGTGTCTAATATGTAAGGCACGGAAGCAGAATCTGCATGACTCATGTCCAAATAGCACCTATGAACAGAACCAAGCTGTCTACCAACACAAGCCCACGTTGTAATTAATGAATCAATGAAGTTTTTAAGTTTTACCCCCTCCCCGTCACCCCCCCATCCCCCCCCCCCAAAAAAATCCTACTAATCGGGGGCAGAGCGCGGTGGCAATGACTCTGAAGGTCTCCTCTGTGAATCTTTTGAAAGAAAAAGCTGTCTAGCTCTCTCTCTCTCTCTCTCTCACACACACACACACACACACACACACAAACCTCTCGCCAGTGTTTACCGTCTTATTTCCTGGCGAGAACATGACCGAGATGCGCACCACCTCTGTGACCTCATATCGTATCTGCCGTGCGGCACGACACCCGGTCCGGATGGGAGGGATGGGATGGGATGGGATGCGGATGGGATGGGATGGTGTGGGACGGTGTGGGACGGTGTGTATCTGGGGGGGAGACAGGCGTCAGCAGAGGTCGGGCTGGCACATAGAGGACGAGAATGCGAGAAGGTGTAAACAAGCGTGAGAGCGCAGGGATGCGGCGTCGAGCAGGGAGCCTGTTACCTGGCAACAAGCGCACTGATGTATGGCTGCGCGCGCGTGTATGTGCTTCCGCGTGTGTGTGTGCGCGCGTGCACATATATGTATGCGTGTGCGCGTGTGTGTGTTTGCGTGTGCGTGTGTGTGTGTGTGTGTGTGTCTACGTGCCAATCCGGACACCTGCCTCAGCCAACTAATCCGCCTGTTTGTCTTCTTCCTACCTTGCATCCGAACTGGGTCAGCGCGGTCAGAACCATCGCGTCTGCGGTCTCCTCCGTTCAAAGATCTTAGAGAGACACACGCGCACGCACGCACGCACGCACGCACACACTCACACACGGGCGCGCGCGCGTCTACAGCGAGGATCCCTCCGTGTGGCGTGGGGAGCGACTCTGTCTTCACTGCCTCGCTGGCACCAGAAAAAAAAAAAAAAAAGAAAAGGAAAAAAAAAAACCTTCTTGCAACTCTCGTAGCATCGCGATGTTTAGGCTCGCAGACAGCAGTCTGCGCCGCCACCTCGACCATACTGCATCCCCCCTGCCCGCGCACATACACACATGCATACAAATACACGCAATTTGACCTATAATGAAAGCGCGTAACCACCCCCACCCCCCCTCCCCCCACCCCCCCAACCCCCACCCCGCACGGACGGCTATCCACATCTATGTGGATAGCTCCTTCCTCCGGTGCATATGACTCAGCAGCAGCATCATGTGTCCCCATCATCCCCATCCCCACAGCATGCTGCGCTCTGCAAGCAGCCACATCCACTACCTGGAGCCTCTGCGAAAAGGGCTGCAGCAGCAACACACACTCTATCTTTCTCTCACACACACGCTCGCACGTACGTACATACATACATACATACACACGTTCGCACGCACTGATAAATGGCATAAAGGAAGTGAATGAGACCATGGCTCCCTCCGGCGTGCGGGTGATGAGAGCAGGTGAAAACAACTCTTACCAACTGGCGCCTTGGAGCTGATACAGCCCATTGTCGCTGCCGCATGTAGAGCCTTTCAGGGAATCGGGAGCAAGCTATCACTCTCTCTATCCATCTATCTATGCCTCTGACCTAGGATGCCTCTGGGAGCGATCCCCGTGTGGAGAGGCCGTACCTCACAGCTGGGAAGCCTGAGTCCCTCTCCGCTGGTTCCGGGACGCGCTGCCGTGCTCACACCGCCGGAGTGACGCCAGGGGCGGGGGGCAGTCCGGCCATCACTTCTGCTGCTCCCTCTTCTGCCTCTCTCTCATGTGCCTCAGGTCCCCACACAAACGTTTCCCGGCGAGCGGATGCGCCAGTGCGTTCTGATTGTTTTTCTGTTTTGTTTTTTTTTTTTGTTGTTGTTTTGGTTTTTTTTGCAGGAGTCTGTAGGGTGAGCCTCCGCGCTACGTCACCGGGTGAAGGGTCGCGTCCTGCGGTTCAGCACCACAGCGGGCGGACTGCGCTCCGGACTCCGGTACCATGGGTCTGTCTCTCGCCGCCCCCCCGGTTCCTTGTCCGCTCCCCCCTGCCGCACGGTTCTCTACGCGCCTCAGGTCGCGCAGGCGGATCACTGGAGGGTGACACTGATCCAGAGGATCCCACGCTGGAGAGCTTTTATACCAGCCCAGAGCTGCGTCCGCCTTCCTGCACTGTTCCCCCTCTGCCGTGTGCACTGTAAAACCGCTCACCCGCGCCGCCAGCCATCTGAAGGAGTACATTCAGTTCAGAACTATAGCAAAACCCAGCTGATTTCAAGTTTCTTCAGTATTGTTGGTCTCAATATACGATTGTTTTTGTTCTTTAACCCTTTTCTCAGTTTTAATAATTTTTTAAGGTCGGTCCCAATGATGTCTGTTCACTGTAGAATGGAGAAGACGAAGGTGAATAAAATAACCAAAGTTGGCAGTGAGTCTCAGTGACAATGACAAAAGCCACCGAGGATTCAAAGACAATAAACAGATGCATTCCAGCCATCTATATCCTCGCTCAAAATTAAAAAAAAACATAAGGGCACATGACCACCATGGTCCACCATGCCAGGCTATTGCACATATCATTCACACTTTCACATATAGGGAAAATTGAGGGTCTCCAACTGACCTAAACGCACATTCTTTTGGATGCTAGGAGGAAATTGGAGTACCTGAAGAAAATCCACTAACACATGAGGAGAATATGCAAACTCCAAACACAAATGGCTAGGATTGGAAACCCCGGGTGAGGGCATAGGGTTTAGGAGAATGAATGTCATGATTGTGTGTATGTATGTATTGTGTGCACGTCTCAAAAAAGATAGATAGGGAAATAAGTAACTGGGAACAAAAATTACAATAAGTTGACACAACAGCAGATGAATTTCTTCACAATTCAGGGTTCTGGGTTCACTTCAAAACTCAAAAGCCTAGTGCAATGAACCGCCTGGAAATGCTGAGTATTCTTCACCCTTTTGTTTTTACAGTGTAGGAGCGGAATGAGACTTGATTGGCTGGTGTCACCTTACTTGCCACGGAAAGCAAGGGGGGGGGGGGGAGGAGCTACGGGCGCATACATAACAAGAGTGGGGCGGCCTGACCGGGGATTGCGTACCCTGCTCTTACGAGGGTCCGCCGACCAACACGCAACACGGCGCGCGCTCCAACAGGTCCGGGCTGGGAACGGAGCGCAGCCGACGATGACGGCCAGGGGCAGGTCAGGGTGCCGCGGAGTCACAATAACAGAGCAACAGATGCCACTTGCGCAGAGGGTGAGATGTGATGAGGGGTATTCATTTTACCCCCCCGTCGAGAGCAATCTAACCGTCCGAGGGAGAAAAGGTCGCCTCGCGCCCATAAATGCCCACAGGCTGCGTCATGCAATAATAGGGGCCATCCAATTACGGCAGCAAAAGCACATGTAAGGAAAGTGACATTTTGCACGCCGTCTGACACATTGCAGGACATCAAACCCCATCTTTTTTAAACACACACACACACATAGACATAGACACACACACCGTGGTGGCCTAGCTGTAGGCTCATTACGACCTCTAAGTCCACGCAGCCAGATATAGCCGTCTGAAAATAAGCCTGGATGCTCTGCGTCCATGCATGTTCTGTGTCTAAATAACCCCTCACAGCTGAGAGTGGGCGCAAATGAAGAAAAAAAAAGGGGGGGGGGCTGTGTACTCTATTGTGCCGCCTAATTGTGGCCTATTTGTGAGCGACCTACTCTTGTCTCCGTGCAGGTCGGCGCTCAAGTGTCTCCATCCCGCCTGCGTCTCTCTCTCTCTCTCTCTCCGAACGCCCACCAGGACTCTAAACATAGACCCCTCCGCCGCAGCCGCTGTCTTCCCCGGAGCACACATCAGGGCTGCCGCGCCGCTGGCCATTTTCAAGTCATCCCCGGATAACAGGGATGCAGAGGACGAGGCGGCGGCCGCGACACGTTGTGCAATTCATCGTCACCCAGGCACTTCATGCTCCTCATGTCTTTTGATATCCGGTGCAGCGAGGGGCAGTGTGTGCACGCCACGGCTTACATAAAGAGGAGCCGTGCTGCATCTCCGTGGCAGACAGATACCAGTGTCATGTCCTTCCTGTACGTTTTGACAGTCATTTCCACAAGCTATTTTTGTCAGTGCACAATAATTACTACTACCACTACTACTGCTAATAATAATAATAATAATAGCAATAATAATAATAATAATAAACAACTTGCTTTACGGCCTATTACAGGCCAGACTACATGAAACAAAGATGTTTCCAGTTAGCTCCGGAAAAAGAGACCCAAAGACAGTGCCTTCTTTACAGTAAGTGTGTGTGTGTGTGTGCGTGTGTGTGTGTGTGTGTGTGTGTGTGTCCAGCTACAAGGTGCACACTGCCACAGGTGTTTGCACCGGTTTGGACACATTCTCCGGGAACATCCTGGCCGCTCCACAGTGACCAACTGTGTCATCATTGAACGACGTTTGCGACCGGATGACATAAGCTACACACACACACACACACTCATGAACATGTGCAGCGCTTCTCATTACCCGGTCCACGCGTGGGCGGAGCAACAGTCTGTTTGTTTCTGCACGTTTTAAAGTCTGCGATTTCCCGGCCCGAAGCGCAGGGGACCGTGATCCCCCGCAGCTCCTCTCCTCCTGCAGTGCGCACTCGGCTCCCATTTCATAACGCATCGGAGTTGCAGCAGAGCCACAGCTCGAGCAGCCCGGCCCCTGCGCCACAGGGCGCTTTGTCCGGGGGTGTAGCGCCACCGTCAGGAAGGCTGCGGTACGGGCATGCGCAGCGTGCACAGTCCAGTGTGTGACTGCAAAGGATGATTATCTTAGCGTTTGTTAGTGTTTGACCCAGGGCGAAAAATAACTGTGCATAAAAATCAATGTTGAAGCAATTCATGGACATATTAAAAAAATGACTGCATGTGTTGAAGATCGTTCTTATTTTCTTGTCTGTTTCATATAAAAACAATATTGACATCATAACTTCATTTGCACATCACGTTACAAAAGAAGAACTGAATCATACCAAATAGTAATATTTCTACCCTGTACATATGATCTACATTTCCGAGTGTGCTCACGAGATTTCATCACCAGGATTCACGTACCTGGACACAACCTTTTGGACATCGTTCAAATGAAAGCATCAGTCTTTCCATTTTGACAAACTATGAATGGTAGCTACATGTGGCAAAAACCTCAAAAATACGACTTGCCGAGATGCATTTCAGGAGACCATAATGTTTCATTCTTGGTGTGGTTTAGAAGACGATAATGGTTTGAAATGAAACTGTAGACGCAGTCATGAATGAGACGTATCAGGGACCACTCGGGAATGTTCTGGCAATATCACAAACATTCTTTGTGTGATGTCGCTGCTCAACTGCGCGCGTCCTCCTGAATCATACAGACACTTTAAAAAACTTTAAAAATGTCTCTAATGCTATGTTAAGCTTAAGTGCGTTTGTCACCTGCGGAGAGTGCAATGCAGGTACCGACCAGATGTCCTCTCCGCGTGGATTGTTCAGTTATACAGTCGAGGTTGAGAGAGGAATCAGACCCAGATATCCGGAGCAAAAGTGTGCGCTCGCGCACAGCCACTTCCCTGCAGTCGAGCCAACTGAGCTGCAGTGAACTGAAATACCAGCAGTGTCAGCGAACCAGCGGTGGCCGTTCACTGATCCAGTTAGTGTAAATGTGAAACATTTCATACATCATGCGCCATACGTCTGCTGAATGGGAGAGGGAGGGGTTGCATGATGTGCACGCTATGGCGTGTGTGCGTGTGTGTGTGGGCGGGCGTGGCTGTGACGTTACCCACAGGTGAGGCCGATCAGGAGCGAGGGAGAGCGGCGCACGGCTGCAGCCAATCACCGGTGAGGGGGGGGGGGGGCGCCAGGTGAGAGCGATTTAAAGGCCTCGGGCTGCGGCCACGGCGGGGGAGCCCCCGGGGGAGCCCCCGCAGCAACGACAAGAAGTGGAACCCCGAAGCCGAGAGGCCGACGAAGCAGCTGGGGTGTGCACCGAGCACGCGGGGTGACCGCGTGAGACGCCGACCAGACGCCGGCTGCGGCTGGAGACGCCGTCGCCCCGGGCTCCGGAAGCACGGCCGGGCCGTGAGTGTTCGCCTCGTGTCTCTTTAACTTTGACTAACCTGGACTTTAAAGGACTCCTTTAACCCTTCCAATATTTGAATTAGTGGATGTGTGTGTGTGCGTGCTCTGCCTGGAGGTCAGCCAGCATGTAGATTCCCAGGGGTTTAGGCTGGTGCTACATTTCTTTCCTAAGCATGGTGTGTGTTTGCATGCTGGTGTGAACCGGGTTTCCAGCGCAGGAGCTGGCTTGTTTTTTTTTGTTTTGTGGCTTTTTTGTGTTGTGGCTATGGGAAGTCGCACGCCCTGTTGTGTAGTGCTGTGTGAAGCAGCTTCATGGATGTGCGCTTTCAGCCTGACCCCAAATGCAGTCCAAATGCAGACAATCGCCGGTCGTAGCTTGGCACTGCCCCTGCTGGATCGACCCCGCAGAGGACCACAATTTTTCTTTAGTAAACTTTATTAAACCATTAAGAAACACGGTGACTCCGTGTCGTGTGTGTGTGTGCCTCAGGGGTCTGTGACTCAACCTGCACGGTTACATTGGCGTAGAACGATGGAGCAGGGGGGAGCAGGAAGTGTGGGACCTGAGCAGGAGAGCCGTGACAGAAATATAATATTCGTCCGTGGCAGGAGACCATGGAGCGCGTACGAAGGGCCAGTGGAAGAAACCATTTGAACAAATGTCTGCATATTCGACAACTCTTTGCAAATTAAGCTGACTGCTTCATTTTAGCGAGCTATGTTTGTCCTTGTCTTTTTCTCCAATGTCCCTTTCACTCCGTCATTGTACCCTGTGCTCCCTTGATCTCTTTTTTTCCTGCCTTAAATCCAATATTTAATGTCAATTCAGCTTTAGTTCAGACAGATTTTCTGCCTTGCCTTAAAACAGCCCTTTGCAACCTCTTTTGCAGGTAAGGAATATTCCCTTCTGTGTGTGTGTGGCTAAGATCCGTGGTTCAAAATGTCAAAAGATTGGAGGTCGGGACGAACGTGCGGGTCATAGGATGCAGAGAGCGACGCACGATGTTGAAATGACGAAAGCGGCGCTCAAAGGATCACAGTTCCTGATCTTTGCCACCCACACGGCCTCAAAGCCAGACAACGGAGATTAAACCCACACTCGTCATCTGTCATCTTATATCCTGAACTGTTAGCCATCAATAATGTTTCGCTTGTGCCCGCCTGTCCGTCCTGGGTGAGGATCCCCTCCTCTGTCTCTCACCCTGAGGTTTCTCCCCTTGTTTTCCCTGTCAGGGTTTTTCTCGGGAGTTGTTCCTCGGCCTTTGCGAGGGTCTAAGGACGGGGTTTTTTTTTTCACTATGTACACATTGTTGCTCTCCTTGTAAAGTGCTCTGAGATAACAGCTGTTATGATATGGCACTTAAAACAAATAAAAGTTGAAGTTGTCACGTGACGCTGTGTTGCTTCCCTCAGCAAGATGATCTACAGACGTGCCATGACTCCGAGCTTTGAAAGAGCAGCAGAGGAATGCAGGTGCGGCTCCGTCCGTCTTTTGTCGGGGGCACTCTGCTACGGAGCATGAGCGCGTAGTCGACGCGTGTTTCTTCATAAAGCTCTCCAGAACGTTCCTCTTCTCTTCACCGCTCACTGCACAGTTTCTTCACATGCAAAAATGACAAAAAACACTGAAATGGTACGAGATCCACGATCGTGGAAAGGGCTGAACGCGGTCGGAAACGACAAATGAAGAGCTCAGAAACAATAGTAGAGCAGCTCCCTGCAAGTGTGAGGCAGCTCCAGGAAGAGAAGAGGAGACCGGAGGAGAAGAAGAAGACCTCAGGAACGGCATCAAAGCACTTCCGGGAAGTGGAGAAGAAACCGGGGGAGAACCGACAGAGCTCAGAGACGAGAGTGAAACATTTCCAGGAGGAGAAACGGAAGCTGAAGGAAACAGATGAAGAGCTCAGAAACAATAGCAGAGCAGCTCCCTGCAAGTGTGAGGCAGCTCCAGGAAGAGACAATGAAACGGTGCAACCCATATTTAGAGAGGACAGAGAAGAAGCCCCGAGAAGATCAAAAGAAACTGGACGCACACCCACAGAGACGAGAGTGAAGCAACTTCATAGAGAGAAAGAGAAGCTGGAGGAGAAGCAACAGAGCTGAGAAAGAGGAGTAGAGCAGCTCCAGGAAGAGAGAAAGAAAGTGCAGGAGAACCAACCATGAAGAGAGAAAAGTCACTGGAGAACCAGGAACCCTAGAGCTGAAGAACCCAAGAAGTGGAGAACGGGAAGAGAAAAACCAACTGCAGGGAAGAGATGAACAAACTGAAGGAGAACAATGTAAAGAAGAAGAACCTGGAGTACAGGGAGAACCGGAGAACTGAGGACCCCTAGAACCCTAGAACCAGAGAACCCTAGAACCAGAGAACCCTAGAACCCTAGAACCAGAGAACCCTAGAACCAGAGAACCCTAGAACCGAAGAGCAGAAGAACCAGAGAACTGAAGAACCAGAGAACCAGGAATAGAAAAATCAACTGCAGGGAACAGTAAAATGTAGAGTGAAGGACCTGGTGTACAGGGAGAACCTGAGAACCGGTGAATAGGAACCCTAGAACCCAAGAGCCGGAGAACCCTAGAACCCTAGAACCAGAGAACCCTAGAACCACAGAAACAGAGAACCCTAGAACCAGAGAACCCTAGAACCGGGGAACCCAAGAACCGGAGAACCCTAGGACCGGAGAAACCGAGAACCAGAGAACCTGAGAACTGTAGAACCAAAGAGCCGAAGAACCAGAGAACTGAAGATCCGCAAAACCGGCAAGAGAAAAACAAACGGCAGGGAACAGAAAAGTGTAGAGAAAAAGAAGCTGGAGTACAGGGAAAACTGGGGAACAGGGGAACCCTAGAACCGAAGAGCCGAAGAACCCTAGAACACTAGAACCTTGGAACTCTAGAACACTAGAACCCTAGAACCGAAAAGCCAAAGAACCAATGAACCGAAGAACCAAAGAGCCGAAGAACCAAAGAACCCGAGAACTGAAGAACCAGAGAACCAGGAATAGAAAAATCAACTGCAGGGAACAGTAAAATGTAGAGTGAAGGACCTGGTGTACAGGGAGAACCTGAGAACCGGTGAATAGGAACCCTAGAACCCAAGAGCCGGAGAACCCTAGAACCCTAGAACCAGAGAACCCTAGAACCACAGAAACAGAGAACCCTAGAACCAGAGAACCCTAGAACCGGGGAACCCAAGAACCGGAGAACCCTAGGACCGGAGAAACCGAGAACCAGAGAACCTGAGAACTGTAGAACCAAAGAGCCGAAGAACCAGAGAACTGAAGATCCGCAAAACCGGCAAGAGAAAAACAAACGGCAGGGAACAGAAAAGTGTAGAGAAAAAGAAGCTGGAGTACAGGGAAAACTGGGGAACAGGGGAACCCTAGAACCGAAGAGCCGAAGAACCCTAGAACACTAGAACCTTGGAACTCTAGAACACTAGAACCCTAGAACCGAAAAGCCAAAGAACCAATGAACCGAAGAACCAAAGAGCCGAAGAACCAAAGAACCCGAGAACTGAAGAACCAGAGAACCAGGAATAGAAAAATCAACTGCAGGGAACAGACAAATGTAGAGTGAAGGACCTGGTGTACAAGGAGAACCTGAGAACCAGTGAATAGGAACCCTAGAACCCAAGAGCCAAAGAACTTCATAACCAAAGAGCCGAAGAACCCAAGAACTGAAGAACCTGAGAACTGAAGATCCGGAAAGAGAAAAATCAACTGCAGGAGAGCAATGTAGAGAAAAAGAAGCTGGAGTACAAGGTGAACCGGAGAACCCTAGAACCCTAGAACCAGAGAACCCTAGAACCCTAGAACCGGAGAACTCTAAATCTGAAGAACCGGAGAACTCTAGAACCGGAGAACTCTAGAACCGGAGAACCCTAGAACCAGAGAACCCTAGAACCAGAGAACCCTGGAACCCTAGAACCAGAGGACCCCAGAACTGAAGAACCCGAGAACCCTACAACCCTAGAACCAGAGGACCCTAGAACTGAAGAACCCGAGAACCCGAGAACCCTAGAACCGGAGAAACCTAGAACAAGAGAACCGGAGAACCCTTGATCCCTAGAACCGGAGAAACCTAGAACCGGAGAAACCTAGAACTGAAGAACCGGAGAACCCCAGAACCAGAGAACCGGAGAACTCTAGAACCCTACAACCGGAGAACCCTAGAACCAGAGAACTGGAGAACTCTAGAACTGAAGAAATGGAGAACCCTAGAACCGAAGAGCTGAAGAACCGATGAACCGAAGAGCAGAAGAACCAGAGATCTGAAGAACCAGAAGAGCAGAAGAACCAGAGATCTGAAGAACCAGAAGAGCAGAAGAACCAGAGATCTGAAGAACCAGAAGAGCAGAAGAACCAGAGAACTGAAGAACCGGAAATCCGTGAAGAGAAAAACCAAGAGCAGGGAACAGAAAATTGTAGAGAAAAAGACAATGGAGTACAGGGAAAACTGGAGAACCGAGGAACCGGAGAACCCGAGAAATGAAGAGCCGAAGAAACGAAGAGCCGAAGAGCCGAAGAACCAGAGAACTGAAGAACCGGTACAAGGAAAACTGGAGAACCGGTGAACCGGAGAACCCTAGAACTGAAGAGCCGAAGAGCCGAAGAGCCAAAGAAATGAAGAACCAGAAGAGCAGAAGAACCAGAGAACTGAATAACCGAAGAGCCGAAGAACCAGAAGAGCAGAAGAACCAGAGAACTGAAGAACCAGAAGAGCCGAAGAACCAGAGAACTGAAGAACCAGAAGAGCAGAAGAACCAGAGAACTGAAGAACCAGAAGAGCCGAAGAACCAGAGAACTGAAGAACCGAAGAGCAGAAGAACCAGAGAACTGAAGAACCAGAAGAGCAGAAGAACCAGAGAACTGAAGAACGAGAAGAGCAGAAGAACCAGAGAACTGAAGAACCAGAAGAGCAGAAGAACCAGAGAACTGAAGAACCCGAAGAGCAGAAGAACCAGAGAACTGAAGAACCCAAGAACCGGGAAGAGAAAAATCAACTGCAGGGAAGAGAAAAATCAAATGCAAGACAACAATGTAGAGAAAAAGAACCTGGAGTACAGGGAGAACCGGAGAACCGGGGACCCCTAGAACCCTAGAACCCTAGAACCGGAGAACAGAGGAACCCTAGAACCTGAGAACCCAACAACTGAAGAACCCAAGAACCCTAGAACCAGAGAACCCGAGAATCAGAGAACCAGAGAGAACCCTAGAACCGAAGAGCCGAAGATCCGAAGGGCCAAAGAACCAGAGAACTGAAGAACCGAAGAGGCGAAGAACCAGAGAGCTGAAGAACCAGAAGAGCAGAAGAACCAGAGAGCTGAAGAACCAGAAGAGCAGAAGAACCAGAGAACTGAAGAACCAGAAGAGCAGAAGAACCAGAGAACTGAAGAACCAGAAGAGCAGAAGAACCAGAGAACTGAAGAACCAGAAAACCGGGAAGAGAAAAACCAACGGCAGGGAACAGAAAATTGTAGAGAAAAAGACACTGGAGTACAGGGAAAACTGGAGAACCGGTGAACCGGTGAACCGGAGAACCCTAGAACCGAAGAGCCGAAGAATTGATGAACCGATGAACTGAAGAACCGAAGAACCGAAGAACCAGAGAACTGAAGAACTAAAGAACTGAAGAACCGGAAGAGCAGAAGAACCAGACAACTGAAGAACCAGAAGAGCAGAAGAACCAGAGAACTGAAGAACCAGAAGAGCAGAAGAACCAGAGAACTGAAGAACCGGAAAACCGTGAAGAACCCTAGAACCCTAGAACCCTAAAACCGAAGAGCCGAAGAACCGATGAACCGAAGAGCCGAAGAACCAGAGAACCGAAGAACCCGAGAACTATAGAACCGAAGAACCAGAGAACTGACGAACCGGAGAACCGAAGAAGCCGAAGAACCGATGAACCGATGAACCGAAGAACCAAAGAGCCAGAAGAGCAGAAGAACCAGAGAACTGAAGAACCAGGAGAGAAGAAGAACCAGAGAACTGAAGAACCAGAAGAGCAGAAGAACCAGAGAACTGAAGAACCAGAAGAGCAGAAGAACCAGAGAACTGAAGGACCAGAAGAGCAGAAGAACGAGAGAACTGAAGAACCAGAAGAGCAGAAGAACCAGAGAACTGAAGAACCGGAAAACCGGGAAGAGGAAAACCAACGGCAGGGAACAGAAAATTGTAGAGAAAAAGACACTGGAGCACAGGAAAAACTGAAGAACCGAGGAACCAGAGAACCAGAGAACCCTAGAACCAGAGAACCCTAGAACCAGAGAACCCTAGAACCCTAGAAGCGGAGAACCCTAGAACCAAAGAGCCAAAGAACCGATGAACTGAAGAGCCAAAGAACCGATGAATCGAAGAACCGAAGAACCGAAGAGCCGAAGAACCAGAGAACCAGAAGAGCAGAAGAACCAGAGAACTGAAGAACCAGAAGAGCAGAAGAACCAGAGAACTGAAGAACCTGAAGAGCAGAAGAACCAGAGAACTGAAGAACCAGAAGAGCAGAAGAACCAGAGAACTGAAGAACCAGAAAACCGAAGAACCAGAGAAAAAGACACTGGAGTACAGGGAAAACTGGAGAACCGGTGAACCGGAGGACCCTAGAACCCTAGAACAAGAGAACCGGAGAACCCTAGAACCAGAGAACTGAAGAACCAGAAGAGCAGAAGAATCAGAAGAGCCGTAGAACCGAAGAGCCGAAGAACCAGAAGAGCAGAAGAACCAGAGAACTGAAGAACCAGAAGAACGAAGAACCAGAGAACTGAAGAACCGTAGAACCAGAGAACCGAAGAGCCGATGAACCGAAGAGCCGTAGAACCAATGAACCGAAGAACCGAAGAACCGATGAACCAATGAACCGAAGAGCCGAAGAACCGAAGAGCCGAAGAGCCGAAGAGCCGAAGAACCGATGAACCGATGAACCGAAGAGCAGAAGAACCGAAGAGCCGAAGAGCCAGAGAAGTGAAGAACCAGAGAACTGAAGAACCAGAAGAGCAGAACTGAAGAGCCGATGAACCGAAGAACCAATGAACCGATGAACCGAAGAGCCGATGAACCGATGAACCGATGAACTGAAGAACCGAAGAACCAGAGAACTGAAGAACCAGAAGAGCTGAACCGAAGAGCCGATGAACCGAAGAACCGATGAACCGATGAACCCAAGAGCCGAAGAACCGAAGAACCAGAGAACTGAAAAACCGGGAACAGAAAAACCAATGGCAGGAAATTGTAGAGAAATAGACACTGGAGTACAGGGAAAACTGGAGAACGGATAAACGGAGAACCCTAGAACCGGAGAACACTAGAACCGGTGGACCGGAGAACCCTAGAACTGAATAGCCGAAGAACCAGAAGTGCCGAAGAGCCGAAGAACGGATGAACTCAAGACCCAGAGAACTGAAGAGCCGAAGAACCGAAGAACCAGAGAACTGAAGAACCGAAGAGCAGATGAACCAGAGAACTGAAGAGCCGAAGAACCGAAGAACCAGAGAACTGAAGAACCGAAGAGCAGATGAACCAGAGAACTGAAGAACCGAAGAACCAGAGAACTGAAGAACCGAAGAGCAGATGAACCAGAGAACTGAAGAACCAGAAGAGCAGAAGAACCAGAGAACTGAAGAACCTGAAGAGCGGAAGAACCAGAGAACTGAAGAACCTGAAAACCGGGAAGAGAAAAACCAACGGCAGGGAACAGAAAATTGTAGAGAAAAAGCCAATGTTTCTTGATGCTTCTTGTTCTATGTGAGGCCATGAATAAAACCCTCACGCTCAAAGATTCATTGGACAGTCTAAAAACATCGGTTAAGAGAGTGAAGAGACCTGAGAGTCTTTCCACTCGCTAAAAGCATGAAACAGTTTCTCTAAGACCACAGAACGCACACTGCTCTGACACAGCTGGGCCGCTGACCTGGAGAACCCTAGAACCAAAGAGCCCAAGAACCCTAGAACCAAAGAACCCAAGAACCCTAGAACCAAAGAGCCCAAGAACCCTAGAACCAAAGAGCCCAAGAACCCTAGAACCAAAGAGCCCAAGAACCCTAGAACCCTAGAACCAAAGAGCCCAAGAACCCTAGAACCCTAGAACCAAAGAGCCCTAGAACCCTAGAACCAAAGAGCCCAAGAACCCTAGAACCCTAGAACCAAAGAGCCCAAGAACCCTAGAACCAAAGAGCCCAAGAACCCATGAACCGAAGAGCCGAAGAACCGAAGAACCGAAGAACAAAAGAGCCGAAGAACCGAAGAGCCGAAGAACCAGAGAACCGAAGAACCAGAGAACTGAAGAACCAGAAGAGCAGAAGAACCAGAGAACTGAAGAACCAGAAGAGCAGAAGAACCAGAGAACTGAAGAACATGAAAACCGGGAAGAGAAAAACCAACGGCAGGAAACAGAAAATTGTAGAGAAAAAGACACTGGAGTACAGGGAAAACTGGAGAACAGGTGAACCGGTGAACCGGAGAACCCTAGAACCCTAGAGCCCTAGAACCAGAGAACCCTAGAACCGGAGAACCCTAGAACCCTGGAACCAGAGAACCCTAGAACCAGAGAACCGGAGAACTCTAGAACCGAAGAGCAGAAGAACCAGAGAACTGAAGAACCAGAAGAGCAGAAGAATCAGAGAACTGAAGAACCAGAAGAGCAGAAGAACCAGAGAACTGAAGAACCAGAAGAGCAGAAGAACCAGAGAACTGAAGAACCAGAAAACCGGGAAGATAAAAACCAACGGCAGGGAACAGAAAATTGTAGAGAAAAAGACACTGGAAAACTCAAGAAGCCAAGAACCGGGAAGAGAAAAATCAACTGCAGGGAAGAGAAAAATCAACTGCAAGACAATGTAGAGAAAAAGAACCTGGAGTACAGGGAGAACCGGAGAACCGAGGAATCCTAGAACCCTAGGACCCTAGAACCAGAGAACCCTAGAACCAGAGAAACCTAGAACAAGAGAACCGGAGAACCCTTGATCCCTAGAACCGGAGAACTCTAGAACTGAAGAACCGGAGAACTCTAGAACCGGAGGAATCTAGAACTGAAGAACCGGAGAACCCTAGAACCGAAGAGCAGAAGAACCAGAGAGCTGAAGAACCTGAAAACCGGGAAGAGAAAAACCAACGGCAGGGAACAGAAAAATGTAGAGAAAAAGACACTGGAGTACAGGGAAAACCGGTGAACCGGTGAACCCTAGAACCCTAGAACCCTAGAACCGAAGAGCCGAAACGCTGAAGAGCCGAAGAACCGGGGAACAGAAAGATCAGCTGGACCACTGGTCACATCAGGAAACGTGCATCAGGAGTAAGTTAGGAAAACGTAGCGTGTTTCTCTCAGCGCTGAACATTTTTAATGTCCTTTATTTCACAGGTTTCTTTCACATTGTAGCTGGAAACGTTTTGTCAAAAGGCACATTTCGCTGCGTGTTTTAACTGCTCAGTTGGTTTTGCATCATGAAAACATGAAGATTCGTATTCGGAGCACCTCCTTCAGGACAAAATGAAACTTTAGGACGAAGAAAAAACCTGAAGGAACACGGGTTGAGCAGGAGAGGAAGACGTGGAGGAGGAGGAACAACTCTGGGGAATGAGAGTGAAGCGGCTGCAGTGTGAAGCGGTTCCAGAGAGAGGAGAAACAAGCTGGAGGAGAAAGAGCGAGCACGCCTCAGAAACGCTAGCCAAGCAGCTCCAGGAAGAGGAGCAGAAGCTGGAGGAGAACACGTAGCGCTCAGAAACATGAGCACAGCGGCTCCCTGCACGTGTGAGGCAGCTCCAGGAAGAGAAGAGGAGACCGGAGGAGAAGAAGAAGACCTCAGAAACGGCATCAAAGCACTTCCAGGAAGTGGAAAAGAAACCGGGGGAGAACCGACAGAGCTCAGAGACGAGAGTGAAACATTTCCAGGAGGAGAAACGGAAGCCGAAGGAAAACGATGAAGAGCTCAGAAACAATAGTAGAGCAGCTCCCTGCAAGTGTGAGGCAGCTCCAGGAAGAGACAATGAAACGGTACAACCCATATTTAGAGAGGACAGAGAAGAAGCCCCAAGAAGATGATAAGAAACTGGACGCACACCCACAGAGACGAGAGTGAAGCTACTTCATAAAGAGAAAGAGAAGCTGGAGGAGAAGCAACAGAGCTCTGAAAGAGGAGTAGAGCAGCTCCAGGAAGAGAAAAAGAAAGTGCAGGAGAACCAACAGAACTTAGAGAGAAGAGTGAAGAATCTCCAGGAGGAGAAAAGGAAACTGGAGGAGAACCATGAAGAGAGAAAGTCGCTGGAGAACCAGGAACCCTAGAACTGAAGAACCCAAGAAGTGGAGAACGGGAAGAGAAAAACCAACTGCAGGGAAGAGATGAACAAACTGAAGGAGAACAATGTAGAGAAGAAGAACCTGGAGTACAGGGAGAACCGGAGAACCGAGGACCCCTAGAACCCTAGAACCAGAGAACCCTAGAACCCTAGAACCCTAGAACCAGAGAACCCTAGAACCAGAGAACCGGAGAACTCTAGAACTAAAGAACCGAAGAACCAAAGAACAAAAGAATTGAAGAACCGAAGAGCCGAAGAACCAAAGAACCAGAAGAGCAGAAGAACCAGAGAACTGAAGAACCGAAGAGCAGAAGAACCAGAGAACTGAAGAACCAGAAGAGCAGAAGAACCAGAGAACTGAAGAACGAGAAGAGCAGAAGAACCAGAGAACTGAAGAACCAGAAAACCGGGGAGAAAAAACCAACGGCAGGGAACAGAAAATTGTAGAGAAAAAGACACTGGAAAACTCAAGAACCCAAGAACCGGGAAGAGAAAAATCAACTGCAGGGAAGAGAAAAATCAACTGCAAGACAACAATGTAGAGAAAAAGAACCTGGAGTACAGGGAGAACCGGAGAACCGAGGACCCCTAGAACCCTAGAACCAGAGAACCCTAGAACCCTAGAACCAGAGAACCCTAGAACCCTAGAACCAGAGAACCCTAGAACACTAGAACACTAGAACCCTAGAACCCTAGAGCCAGAGAACCCTAGAACCAGAGAACCAGAGAACCTTAGAACCAGAGAACCCTAGAACCACAGAACCCTTCAACCAGAGAACCCTAGAACCCTAGAACCGGAGAACTCTAGAACCCTAGAGCCCTAGAACTAGAGAACCCTAGAACCAGAGAACCGGAGAACCTTAGCACCAGAGAACTGGAGAACCCTAGAACCAGAGAACCCTAGAACAGGAGAACCCTAGAACCAGAGAACCCTAGAACCCAAGAACCCTAGAACCCAAGAACCCTAGAACCAGAAAACCCTAGAACCCTAGAACCCTAGAACCCAAGAACCCTAGAACCAGAAAACCCTAGAACCCTAGAACCAGAGAACCCTTCAACCAGAGAACCCTAGAACCAGAGAACCGGAGAACTCTAGAACCCTAGAGCCCTAGAACTAGAGAACCCTAGAACCAGAGAACCGGAGAACCCTAGAACCAGAGAACCCTAGAACCAGAGAACCCTAGAACCCTAGAACCAGAAAACCCTGGAACCGGAGAACTCTAGATGCAGGATGTTGAAATGACGAAAGCGGCAAAGAATCAAAGGATCACAGTTCCTGATCTTTGCCACCCACACGGCCTCAAAGCCAAACAACGGAGATTAAACCCACACTCGTCATCTGTCCTCTTACATCCTGAACTGTTAGCCATCAATAATGTTTTGCTTGTGCCCGCCTGTCCGTCCTGGGTGAGGATCCCCTCCTCTGTCTCTCACCCTGAGGTTTCTCCCCTTGTTTTCCCTGTCAGGGTTTTTCTAAGAGTTGTTCCTCGGCCTTTGCGAGGGTCTAAGGACGGGGGTTTTTTCACTATGTACACATTGTTGCTCTCCTTGTAAAGTGCTCTGAGATAACAGCTGTCATGACATGGCACTTAAAACAAATAAAAGTTGAAGTTGTCACGTGACGCTGTGTTGCTTCCCTCAGCAAGATGATCTACAGACGTGCCATGACTCCGAGCTTTGAAAGAGCAGCAGAGGAATGCAGGTGCGGCTCCGTCCGTCTTTTGTCGGGGGCACTCTGCTACGGAGCATGAGCGCGTAGTCGACGCGTGTTTCTTCATAAAGCTCTCCAGAACGTTCCTCTTCTCTTCACCGCTCACTGCACAGTTTCTTCACATGCAAAAATGACAAAAAACACTGAAATGGTACGAGATCCACGATCGTGGAAAGGGCTTAACGCGGTCGAAGACTAGCGCGCCCCCTCCGCTTCGTAGTTGTCCAGCTTCTGCACGATCACGTGGTGAAAATGAAGAGCTCAGAAACAATAGCAGAGCAGCTCCCTGCAAGTGTGAGGCAGCTCCAGGAAGAGAAGAGGAGACCGGAGGAGAAGAAGAAGACCTCAGGAACGGCATCAAAGCACTTCCAGGAAGTGGAGAAGAAACCGGGGGAGAAGCGACAGAGCTCAGAGACGAGAGTGAAACATTTCCAGGAGGAGAAACGGAAGCTGAAGGAAACAGATGAAGAGCTCAGAAACAATAGCAGAGCAGCTCCCTGCAAGTGTGAGGCAGCTCCAGGAAGAGACAATGAAACGGTACAACCCATATTTAGAGAGGACAGAGAAGAAGCCCCAAGAAGATAAGAAACTGGACGCACACCCACAGAGACGAGAGTGAAGCAACTTCATGAAGAGAAAGAGAAACTGGAGGAGAAGCAACAGAGCTGAGAAAGAGGAGTAGAGCAGCTCCAGGAAGAGAGAAAGAAAGTGCAGGAGAACCAACAGAACTTAGAGAAAAGAGTGAAGAATCTCCAGGAGGAGAAAAGGAAACTGGAGGAGAACCAACCATGAAGAGAGAAAAGTCACTGGAGAACCAGGAACCCTAGAACTGAAGAACCCAAGAAGTGGAGAACGGGAAGAGAAAAACCAACTGCAGGGAAGAGAACAAACTGAAGGAGAACAATGTAAAGAAGAAGAACCTGGAGTACAGGGAGAACCGGAGAACTGAGGACCCCTAGAACCCTAGAACCAGAGAACCCTAGAACCAGAGAACCCTAGAACCCTAGAACCAGAGAACCCTAGAACCAGAGAACCCTAGAACCGAAGAGCAGAAGAACCAGAGAACTGAAGAACCAGAGAACCAGGAATAGAAAAATCAACTGCAGGGAACAGTAAAATGTAGAGTGAAGGACCTGGTGTACAGGGAGAACCTGAGAACCGGTGAATAGGAACCCTAGAACCCAAGAGCCGGAGAACCCTAGAACCAGAGAACCCTAGAACCACAGAAACAGAGAACCCTAGAACCACAGAAACAGAGAACCCTAGAACCAGAGAACCCTAGAACCGGGGAACCCAAGAACCGGAGAACCCTAGGACCAGAGAAACCGAGAACCAGAGAACCTGAGAACTGTAGAACCAAAGAGCCGAAGAACCAGAGAACTGAAGATCCGCAAAACCGGCAAGAGAAAAACAAACGGCAGGGAACAGAAAAGTGTAGAGAAAAAGAAGCTGGAGTACAGGGAAAACTGGGGAACAGGGGAACCCTAGAACCGAAGAGCCGAAGAACCCTAGAACACTAGAACCTTGGAACTCTAGAACACTAGAACCCTAGAACCGAAAAGCCAAAGAACCAATGAACCGAAGAACCAAAGAGCCGAAGAACCAAAGAACCCGAGAACTGAAGAACCAGAGAACCAGGAATAGAAAAATCAACTGCAGGGAACAGACAAATGTAGAGTGAAGGACCTGGTGTACAAGGAGAACCTGAGAACCAGTGAATAGGAACCCTAGAACCCAAGAGCCAAAGAACTTCATAACCAAAGAGCCGAAGAACCCAAGAACTGAAGAACCTGAGAACTGAAGATCCGGAAAGAGAAAAATCAACTGCAGGAGAGCAATGTAGAGAAAAAGAAGCTGGAGTACAAGGTGAACCGGAGAACCCTAGAACCCTAGAACCAGAGAACCCTAGAACCCTAGAACCAGAGAACCCTAGAACCCTAGAACCGGAGAACCCTAGAACCCTAGAACCGGAGAACCCTAGAACCCTAGAACCGGAGAACTCTAAATCTGAAGAACCCGAGAACCCTAGAACCGGAGAACTCTAGAACCGGAGAACTCTAGAACCGGAGAACCTTAGAACCAGAGAACCCTAGAACCAGAGAACCCTGGAACCCTAGAACCAGAGGACCCCAGAACTGAAGAACCCGAGAACCCTACAACCCTAGAACCAGAGGACCCTAGAACTGAAGAACCCGAGAACCCGAGAACCCTAGAACCGGAGAAACCTAGAACAAGAGAACCGGAGAACCCTTGATCCCTAGAACCGGAGAAACCTAGAACCGGAGAAACCTAGAACTGAAGAACCGGAGAACCCCAGAACCAGAGAACCTGAGAACCCTAGAACCGGAGAACTCTAGAACCCTACAACCGGAGAACCCTAGAACCAGAGAACTGGAGAACTCTAGAACTGAAGAAATGGAGAACCCTAGAACCAAAGAGCTGAAGAACCGATGAACCGAAGAGCAGAAGAGCAGAAGAACCAGAGATCTGAAGAACCAGAAGAGCAGAAGAACCAGAGATCTGAAGAACCAGAAGAGCAGAAGAACCAGAGATCTGAAGAACCAGAAGAGCAGAAGAACCAGAGAACTGAAGAACCGGAAATCCGTGAAGAGAAAAACCAACAGCAGGGAACAGAAAATTGTAGAGAAAAAGACAATGGAGTACAGGGAAAACTGGAGAACCGAGGAACCGGAGAACCCGAGAAATGAAGAGCCGAAGAAACGAAGAGCCGAAGAGCCGAAGAACCAGAGAACTGAAGAACCGGTACAAGGAAAACTGGAGAACCGGTGAACCGGAGAACCCTAGAACTGAAGAGCCGAAGGGCCGAAGAGCCAAAGAAATGAAGAACCAGAAGAGCAGAACCAGAGAACTGAAGAACCGAAGAGCCGAAGAACCAGAAGAGCAGAAGAACCAGAGAACTGAAGAACCAGAAGAGCCGAAGAACCAGAGAACTGAAGAACCAGAAGAGCAGAAGAACCAGAGAACTGAAGAACCAGAACAGCAGAAGAACCAGAGAACTGAAGAACGAGAAGAGCAGAAGAACCAGAGAACTGAAGAACCAGAAGAGCAGAAGAACCAGAGAACTGAAGAACCCGAAGAGCAGAAGAACCAGAGAACTGAAGAACCCAAGAACCGGGAAGAGAAAAATCAACTGCAGGGAAGAGAAAAATCAAATGCAAGACAACAATGTAGAGAAAAAGAACCTGGAGTACAGGGAGAACCAGAGAACCGAGGACCCCTAGAACCCTAGAACCAGAGAACCCTAGAACCGGAGAACAGAGGAACCCTAGAACCTGAGAACCCAAGAACTGAAGAACCCAAGAACCCTAGAACCAGAGAACCCGAGAATCAGAGAACCAGAGAGAACCCTAGAACCCTAGAACCGAAGAGCCGAAGATCCGAAGGGCCAAAGAACCAGAGAACTGAAGAACCAGAAGAGCAGAAGAACCAGAGAACTGAAGAACCAGAAGAGCAGAAGAACCAGAGAACTGAAGAACCAGAGGAGCAGAAGAACCAGAGAACTGAAGAACCAGAAAACCGGGAAGAGAAAAACCAACGGCAGGGAACAGAAAATTGTAGAGAAAAAGACACTGGAGTACAGGGAAAACTGGAGAACCGGTGAACCGGTGAACCGGAGAACCCTAGAACCGAAGAGCCGAAGAATTGATGAACCGATGAACCGAAGAACTGAAGAACCGAAGAACCAGAGAACTGAAGAACTGAAGAACCGGAAGAGCAGAAGAACCAGACAACTGAAGAACCAGAAGAGCAGAAGAACCAGAGAACTGAAGAACCAGAAGAGCAGAAGAACCAGAGAACTGAAGAACCGGAAAACCGGGAAGAACCCTAGAACCCTAGAACCCTAGAACCCTAAAACCGAAGAGCCGAAGAACCGATGAACCGAAGAGCCGAAGAACCAGAGAACTGACGAACCGGAGAACCGAAGAAGCCGAAGAACCGATGAACCGATGAACCGAAGAACCAAAGAGCCAGAAGAGCAGAAGAACCAGAGAACTGAAGAACCAGGAGAGAAGAAGAACCAGAGAACTGAAGAACCAGAAGAGCAGAAGAACCAGAGAACTGAAGGACCAGAAGAGCAGAAGAACGAGAGAACTGAAGAACCAGAAGAGCAGAAGAACCAGAGAACTGAAGAACCGGAAAACCGGGAAGAGGAAAACCAACGGCAGGGAACAGAAAATTGTAGAGAAAAAGACACTGGAGTACAGGAAAAACTGAAGAACCGAGGAACCAGAGAACCAGAGAACCCTAGAACCAGAGAACCCTAGAACCAGAGAACCCTAGAACCCTAGAAGCGGAGAACCCTAGAACCAAAGAGCCAAAGAACCGATGAACTGAAGAGCCAAAGAACCGATGAATCGAAGAACCGAAGAGCCGAAGAACCGGAACAAGAGAACCGGAGAACCCTAGAACCAGAGAACTGAAGAACCAGAAGAGCAGAAGAATCAGAAGAGCCGTAGAACCGAAGAGCCGAAGAACCAGAAGAGCAGAAGAACCAGAGAACTGAAGAACCAGAAGAACCGAAGAACCAGAGAACTGAAGAACCGTAGAACCAGAGAACCGAAGAGCCGATGAACCGAAGAGCCGTAGAACCAATGAACCGAAGAACCGAAGAACCGATGAACCAATGAACCAATGAACCGAAGAGCCGAAGAACCGAAGAGCCGAAGAACCGATGAACCGATGAACCGAAGAGCAGAAGAACCGAAGAGCCAGAGAAGTGAAGAACCAGAAGAGCAGAAGAACCAGAGAACTGAAGAACCAGAAGAGCAGAACTGAAGAGCCGATGAACCGAAGAACCAATGAACCGATGAACCGAAGAGCCGAAGAACCGATGAACCGATGAACCGATGAACTGAAGAACCGAAGAGCCGATGAACCGAAGAGCCGAAGAACCGAAGAACCAGAGAACTGAAGAACTGAAATCCGTGAAGAGAAAAACCAACGGCAGGAAACAGAAAATTGTAGAGAAAAAGACACTGGAGTACAGGGAAAACTGGAGAACAGGTGAACCGGAGAACCCTAGAACCCTAGAGCCCTAGAACCAGAGAACCCTAGAACCAGAGAACCGGAGAACTCTAGAACCGAAGAGCAGAAGAACCAGAGAACTGAAGAACCAGAAGAGCAGAAGAATCAGAGAACTGAAGAACCAGAAGAGCAGAAGAACCAGAGAACTGAAGAACCAGAAGAGCAGAAGAACCAGAGAACTGAAGAACCAGAAAACCGGGAAGATAAAAACCAACGGCAGGGAACAGAAAATTGTAGAGAAAAAGACACTGGAAAACTCAAGAACCCAAGAACCGGGAAGAGAAAAATCAACTGCAGGGAAGAGAAAAATCAACTGCAAGACAACAATGTAGAGAAAAAGAACCTGGAGTACAGGGAGAACCAGAGAACCGAGGAACCCTAGAACCCTAGAACCCGAGAACCAGAGATCCCTAGAACCCTAGAACCCTAGAACCAGAGAACCCTAGAACCAGAGAACCCTAGAACCCTAGAACCAGAGAAACCTAGAACAAGAGAACCGGAGAACCCTTGATCCCTAGAACCTGAGAACTCTAGAACTGAAGAACCGGAGAACTCTAGAACCGGAGGAATCTAGAACTGAAGAACCGGAGAACCCTAGAACCGAAGAGCAGAAGAACCAGAGAGCTGAAGAACCTGAAAACCGGGAAGAGAAAAACCAACGGCAGGGAACAGAAAAATGTAGAGAAAAAGACACTGGAGTACAGGGAAAACCGGTGAACCGGTGAACCCTAGAACCCTAGAACCCTAGAACCGAAGAGCCGAAACGCTGAAGAGCCGAAGAACCAGGAACAGAAAGATCAGCTGGACCACTGGTCACATCAGGAAACGTGCATCAGGAGTAAGTTAGGAAAACGTAGCGTGTTTCTCTCAGCGCTGAACATTTTTAATGTCCTTTATTTCACAGGTTTCTTTCACATTGTAACTGGAAACATTTTGTCAAAAGGCACATTTCACTGCATGTTTTAACTGCTCAGTTGGTTTTGCATCATGAAAGCATGAAGATTCGTATTCGAAGCGCCTCCTTCAGGACAAAATGAAACTTTAGGACGAAGAAAAAACCTGAAGGAACACGGGTTGAGCAGGAGAGGAAGACGTGGAGGAGAAGGAGCAACTGTGGGGAATGAGAGTGAAGCGGCTGCAGTGTGAAGCGGTTCCAGAGAGAGGAGAAACAAGCTGGAGGAGAAAGAGCGAGCACGCCTCAGAAACGCTAGCCAAGCAGCTCCAGGAAGAGGAGCAGAAGCTGGAGGAGAACACGTAGTGCTCAGAAACGTTAGCACAGCGGCTCCCTGCACGCCTGAAGCAGCTCCAGGAGGAGAAGAGGAGACCGGAGGAGAAGAAGAAGACCTCAGAAACAGCATCAAAGCACTTCCAGGAAGTGGAGAAGAAACCGGGGGAGAACCGACAGAGCTCAGAGACGAGAGTGAAACATTTCCAGGAGGAGAAACGGAAGCTGAAGGAAACAGATGAAGAGCTCAGAAACAATAGCAGAGCAGCTCCCTGCAAGTGTGAGGCAGCTCCAGGAAGAGACAATGAAACGGTACAACCCATATTTAGAGAGGACAGAGAAGAAGCCCCAAGAAGATGATAAGAAACTGGACGCACACCCACAGAGACGAGAGTGAAGCAACTTCATAAAGAGAAAGAGAAGCTGGAGGAGAAGCAACAGAGCTCTGAAAGAGGAGTAGAGCAGCTCCAGGAAGAGAAAAAGAAAGTGCAGGAGAACCAACAGAACTTAGAGAAAAGAGTGAAGAATCTCCAGGAGGAGAAAAGGAAACTGGAGGAGAACCATGAAGAGAGAAAGTCACTGGAGAACCAGGAACCCTAGAACTGAAGAACCCAAGAAGTGGAGAACGGGAAGAGAAAAACCAACTGCAGGGAAGAGAAGAACAAACTGAAGGAGAACAATGTAGAGAAAAAGAACCTGGAGTACAGGGAGAACCGAGGAACCCTAGATACCTAGAACCCTAGAACCAGAGAACCCTAGAACCAGAGAACCCTAGAACCAGAGAACCCTAGAACCAAAGAACCCTGGAACCGAGGAACCCTAGAACCGGAGAACCGAGGAACCCTAGAACCCTAGAACCAGAGAACCCTGGAACCCTAGAACCAGAGAACCCTGGAACCAGAGAACCCTAGAACCCTAGAACCGGAGAACCCTAGAACCGGAGAACCCTAGAACCGGAGAACCCTGGAACCGGAGAACCCTGGAACCGGAGAACCCTGGAACCGGAGAACCCTGGAACCGGAGAACCCTAGAACCAGAGAACTTCATAACCAAAGAGCCGAAGAACCCAAGAACTGAAGAACCTGAGAACTGAAGATCCGGAAAGAGAAAAATCAACTGCAGGAGAGCAATGTAGAGAAAAAGAAGCTGGAGTACAAGGTGAACCGGAGAACCCTAGAACCCTAGAACCAAAGAACTGAAGAACCCAAGAACCGGAGAACCTGGAAGAGAAAAATCAACTGCAAGACAACAATGTAGAGAAAAAGACACTGGAGTACAGGGTGAACCGGAGAACCGAGGAGCCCTAGAACCCTAGAACCCTAGAACCAGAGAACCCTAGAACCCTAGAACCGGAGAACTCTAAATCTGAAGAACCCGAGAACCCTAGAACCGGAGAACCCTAGAACCGGAGAACCCTAGAACCAGAGAACCCTAGAACCCTAGAACCAGAGGACCCTAGAACTGAAGAACCCGAGAACCCGAGAACCCTAGAACCGGAGAAACCTTGAACAAGAGAACCGGAGAACCCTTGATCCCTAGAACCGGAGAAACCTAGAACCGGAGAAACCTAGAACTGAAGAACCGGAGAACCCCAGAACCAGAGAACCTGAGAACCCTAGAACCGGAGAACTCTAGAACCCTACAACCGGAGAACCCTAGAACCAGAGAACTGGAGAACTCTAGAACTGAAGAAATGGAGAACCCTAGAACCGAAGAGCCGAAGAACCGATGAACCGAAGAGCAGAAGAGCAGAAGAACCAGAGATCTGAAGAACCAGAAGAGCAGAAGAACCAGAGATCTGAAGAACCAGAAGAGCAGAAGAACCAGAGAACTGAAGAACCAGAGAACTGAAGAACCAGAAGAGCAGAAGAACCAGAGAACTGAAGAACCGGAAATCCGTGAAGAGAAAAACCAACAGCAGGGAACAGAAAATTGTAGAGAAAAAGACAATGGAGTACAGGGAAAACTGGAGAACCGAGGAACCGGAGAACCCGAGAAATGAAGAGCCGAAGAAACGAAGAGCCGAAGAGCCGAAGAACCAGAGAACTGAAGAACCGGTACAAGGAAAACTGGAGAACCGGTGAACCGGAGAACCCTAGAACTGAAGAGCCGAAGAGCCGAAGAGCCAAAGAAATGAAGAACCAGAAGAGCAGAAGAACCAGAGAACTGAAGAACCGAAGAGCCGAAGAACCAGAAGAGCAGAAGAACCAGAGAACTGAAGAACCAGAAGAGCCGAAGAACCAGAGAACTGAAGAACCGAAGAGCAGAAGAACCAGAGAACTGAAGAACCAGAAGAGCAGAAGAACCAGAGAACTGAAGAACGAGAAGAGCAGAAGAACCAGAGAACTGAAGAACCAGAAGAGCAGAAGAACCAGAGAACTGAAGAACCCAAGAACCGGGAAGAGAAAAATCAACTGCAGGGAAGAGAAAAATCAAATGCAAGACAACAATGTAGAGAAAAAGAACCTGGAATACAGGGAGAACCGGAGAACCGGGGACCCCTAGAACCCTAGAACCCTAGAACCAGAGAACCCTAGAACCGGAGAACAGAGGAACCCTAGAACCTGAGAACCCAAGAACTGAAGAACCCAAGAACCCTAGAACCAGAGAACCCGAGAATCAGAGAACCAGAGAGAACCCTAGAACCCTAGAACCGAAGAGCCGAAGATCCGATGGGCCAAAGAACCAGAGAACTGAAGAACCGAAGAGGCGAAGAACCAGAGAGCTGAAGAACCAGAAGAGCAGAAGAACCAGAGAACTGAAGAACCAGAAGAGCAGAAGAACCAGAGAACTGAAGAACCAGAAGAGCAGAAGAACCAGAGAACTGAAGAACCAGAAAACCGGGAAGAGAAAAACCAACGGCAGGGAACAGAAAATTGTAGAGAAAAAGACACTGGAGTACAGGGAAAACTGGAGAACCGGTGAACCGGTGAACCGGAGAACCCTAGAACCGAAGAGCCGAAGAATTGATGAACCGATGAACCGAAGAACTGAAGAACCGAAGAACCAGAGAACTGAAGAACTAAAGAACTGAAGAACCGGAAGAGCAGAAGAACCAGACAACTGAAGAACCAGAAGAGCAGAAGAACCAGAGAACTGAAGAACCAGAAGAGCAGAAGAACCAGAGAACTGAAGAACCGGAAAACCGGGAAGAACCCTAGAACCCTAGAACCCTAAAACCGAAGAGCCGAAGAACCGATGAACCGAAGAGCCGAAGAACCAGAGAACCGAAGAACCCGAGAACTGTAGAACCGAAGAACCAGAGAACTGACGAACCGGAGAACCGAAGAACCGATGAACCGAAGAACCAAAGAGCCAGAAGAGCAGAAGAACCAGAGAACTGAAGAACCAGGAGAGAAGAAGAACCAGAGAACTGGAGAACCAGAAGAGCAGAAGAACCAGAGAACTCAAGAACCAGAAGAGCCGAAGAACCGAAGAGCCGAAGAACCGAAGAGCCGAAGAACCAGAGAACCAGAAGAGCAGAAGAACCAGAGAACTGAAGAACCAGAAGAGCAGAAGAACCAGAGAACTGAAGAACCAGAAGAGCAGAAGAACCAGAGAACTGAAGAACCGAAGAGCAGAAGAACCAGAGAACTGAAGAACCAGAAGAGCAGAAGAACCAGAGAACTGAAGAACCAGAAGAGCAGAAGAACCAGAGAACTGAAGAACCAGAAAACCGAAGAACCAGAGAAAAAGACACTGGAGTACAGGGAAAACTGGAGAACCGGTGAACCGGAGGACCCTAGAACCCTAGAACAAGAGAACCGGAGAACCCTAGAACCAGAGAACTGAAGAACCAGAAGAGCAGAAGAATCAGAAGAGCCGTAGAACCGAAGAGCCGAAGAACCAGAAGAGCAGAAGAACCAGAGAACTGAAGAACCAGAAGAACCGAAGAACCAGAGAACTGAAGAACCGTAGAACCAGAGAACCGAAGAGCCGATGAACCGAAGAGCCGTAGAACCAATGAACCGAAGAACCGATGAACCAATGAACCGAAGAGCCGAAGAGCCGATGAACCGATGAACCGAAGAGCAGAAGAACCGAAGAGCCGAAGAGCCAGAGAAGTGAAGAACCAGAAGAGCAGAAGAACCAGAGAACTGAAGAACCAGAAGAGCAGAACCGAAGAGCCGATGAACCGAAGAACCAATGAACCGATGAACCGAAGAGCCGAAGAGCCGAAGAACCGATGAACCGATGAACCGATGAACTGAAGAACCGATGAACCGAAGAGCCGATGAACCGAAGAGCCGAAGAACCGAAGAACCAGAGAACTGAAGAACCAGAAGAGCTGAACCGAAGAGCCGATGAACCGAAGAACCGAAGAACCGATGAACCGATGAACCCAAGAGCCGAAGAACCGAAGAACCAGAGAACTGAAAAACCGGGAACAGAAAAACCAATGGCAGGAAATTGTAGAGAAATAGACACTGGAGTACAGGGAAAACTGGAGAACGGATAAACGGAGAACCCTAGAACCGGAGAACACTAGAACCGGTGGACCGGAGAACCCTAGAACTGAATAGCCGAAGAACCAGAAGTGCCGAAGAGCCGAAGAACGGATGAACTGATGAACCGAAGAGCCGAAGAACGGATGAACTCAAGACCCAGAGAACTGAAGAACCGAAGAACCAGAGAACTGAAGAACCGAAGAGCAGATGAACCAGAGAACTGAAGAGCCGAAGAACCAGAGAACTGAAGAACCGAAGAGCAGATGAACCAGAGAACTGAAGAGCCGAAGAACCGAAGAACCAGAGAACTGAAGAACCGAAGAACCAGAGAACTGAAGAACCGAAGAGCAGATGAACCAGAGAACTGAAGAACCAGAAGAGCAGAAGAACCAGAGAACTGAAGAACCTGAAGAGCAGAAGAACCAGAGAACTGAAGAACCTGAAAACCGGGAAGAGAAAAACCAACGGCAGGGAACAGAAGATTGTAGAGAAAAAGCCAATGTTTCTTGATGCTCTTGTTCTATGTGAGGCCATGAATAAAACCCTAACGCTCAAAGATTCATTGGACAGTCTAAAAACATCGGTTAAGAGAGTGAAGAGACCTGAGAGTCTTTCCACTCGCTAAAAGCAGGAAACAGTTTCTCTAAGACCACAGAACGCACACTGCTCTGACACAGCTGGCCCGCTGAACTGGAGAACCCTAGAACCAAAGAGCCCAAGAACCCTAGAACCAAAGAACCCAAGAACCCTAGAACCAAAGAGCCCAAGAACCCTAGAACCAAAGAGCCCAAGAACCCTAGAACAAAAGAGCCCAAGAACCCTAGAACCCTAGAACCAAAGAGCCCAAGAACCCTAGAACCAAAGAGCCCAAGAACCCTAGAACCCTAGAACCAAAGAGCCCTAGAACCCTAGAACCAAAGAGCCCAAGAACCCTAGAACCCTAGAACCAAAGAGCCCAAGAACCCTAGAACCAAAGAGCCCAAGAACCCATGAACCGAAGAGCCGAAGAACCGAAGAACCGAAGAACAAAAGAGCCGAAGAACCGAAGAGCCGAAGAACCAGAGAACCGAAGAACCAGAGAACTGAAGAACCAGAAGAGCAGAAGAACCAGAGAACTGAAGAACCAGAAGAGCAGAAGAACCAGAGAATTGAAGAACCTGAAAACCGGGAAGAGAAAAACCAACGGCAGGAAACAGAAAATTGTAGAGAAAAAGACACTGGAGTACAGGGAAAACTGGAGAATAGGTGAACCGGAGAACCCTAGAACCCTAGAGCCCTAGAACCAGAGAACCCTAGAACCG
Source organism: Karalla daura (assembly GCA_029224185.1). Classification (NCBI taxonomy): domain Eukaryota; kingdom Metazoa; phylum Chordata; class Actinopteri; order Chaetodontiformes; family Leiognathidae; genus Karalla; species Karalla daura. The sequence goes on from CM055198.1 coordinate 4,655,804, forward strand.
GAGAACCCTAGAACCCTGGAACCAGAGAACCCTAGAACCAGAGAACCGGAGAACTCTAGAACCGAAGAGCAGAAGAACCAGAGAACTGAAGAACCAGAAGAGCAGAAGAATCAGAGAACTGAAGAACCAGAAGAGCAGAAGAACCAGAGAACTGAAGAACCAGAAGAGCAGAAGAACCAGAGAACTGAAGAACCAGAAAACCGGGAAGAGAAAAACCAACGGCAGGGAACAGAAAATTGTAGAGAAAAAGACACTGGAAAACTCAAGAACCCAAGAACCGGGAAGAGAAAAATCAACTGCAGGGAAGAGAAAAATCAACTGCAAGACAATGTAGAGAAAAAGAACCTGGAGTACAGGGAGAACCGGAGAACCGAGGAACCCTAGAACCCTAGAACCAGAGAACCCTAGAACCCTAGAACCAGAGAAACCTAGAACAAGAGAACCGGAGAACCCTTGATCCCTAGAACCGGAGAACTCTAGAACTGAAGAACCGGAGAACTCTAGAACCGGAGGAATCTAGAACTGAAGAACCGGAGAACCCTAGAACCGAAGAGCAGAAGAACCAGAGAGCTGAAGAACCAGAAGAGCAGAAGAACCAGAGAACTGAAGAACCAGAAGAGCAGAAGAACCAGAGAACTGAAGAACCTGAAAACCGGGAAGAGAAAAACCAACGGCAGGGAACAGAAAAATGTAGAGAAAAAGACACTGGAGTACAGGGAAAACCGGTGAACCGGTGAACCCTAGAACCCTAGAACCCTAGAACCGAAGAGCCGAAACGCTGAAGAGCCGAAGAACCGGGGAACAGAAAGATCAGCTGGACCACTGGTCACATCAGGAAACGTGCATCAGGAGTAAGTTAGGAAAACGTAGCGTGTTTCTCTCAGCGCTGAACATTTTTAATGTCCTTTATTTCACAGGTTTCTTTCACATTGTAACTGGAAACGTTTTGTCAAAAGGCACATTTCACTGCATGTTTTAACTGCTTAGTTGGTTTTGCATGATGAAAATATGAAGATTCGTATTCGGAGCACCTCCTTCAGGACAAAATGAAACTTTAGGACGAAGAAAAAACCTGAAGGAACACGGGTTGAGCAGGAGAGGAAGACGTGGAGAGGAAGGAACAACTCTGGGGAATGAGAGTGAAGCGGCTGCAGTGTGAAGCGGTTCCAGAGAGAGGAGAAACAAGCTGGAGGAGAAAGAGCGAGCACGCCTCAGAAACGCTAGCCAAGCAGCTCCAGGAAGAGGAGCAGAAGCTGGAGGAGAACACGTAGCGCTCAGAAACATGAGCACGGCGGCTCCCTGCACGTGTGAGGCAGCTCCAGGAAGAGAAGAGGAGACCGGAGGAGAAGAAGAAGACCTCAGGAACGGCGTCAAAGCACTTCCAGGAAGTGGAAAAGAAACCGGGGGAGAACCGACAGAGCTCAGAGACGAGAGTGAAACATTTCCAGGAGGAGAAACGGAAGCTGAAGGAAACAGATGAAGAGCTCAGAAACAATAGCACAGCAGCTCCCTGCAAGTGTGAGGCAGCTCCAGGAAGAGACAATGAAACTGTTCTTTGGCTCTTCGGCTCTTCGGTTCTTCGGCTCTTCGGTTCTAGGGTTCTCTGGTTCTAGGGTTCTAGGGTTCTCCGGTTCCTCGGTTCTCCAGTTTTCCCTGTACTCCAGTGTCTTTTTCTCTCCAATTTTCTGTTCCCTGCCGTTGGTTTTTCTCTTCCTGGTTTTCTGGTTCTTCAGTTCTCTGGTTCTTCGGCTCTTGGGTTCTTCAGTTCTCTGGTTCTTTGGCTCTTGGGTCCTTCGGCTCTTCGGTTCATCGGTTCTTCGGATCTTCGGCTCTTTGGTTCATCGGTTCTTCGGCTCTTTGGTTCATCGGTTCTTCGGCTCTTCGGTTCATCGGCTCTTCGGTTCTTCGGCTCTTCGGTTCTAGGGTTCTCTGGTTCTAGGGTTCTAGGGTTCTCCGGTTCCTCGGTTCTCCAGTTTTCCCTGTACTCCAGTGTCTTTTTCTCTCCAATTTTCTGTTCCCTGCCGTTGGTTTTTCTCTTCCTGGTTTTCTGGTTCTTCAGTTCTCTGGTTCTTCTGCTCTTCGGTTCTTCAGTTCTCTGGTTCTTCTGCTCTTCGGTTCTTCAGTTCTCTGGTTCTTCTGCTCTTCTGGTTCTTCAGTTCTCTGGTTCTTCTGCTCTTCGGTTCTTCAGTTCTCTGGTTCTTCTGCTCTTCTGGTTCCGGTACAACCCATATTTAGAGAGAACTGAGAAGAAGCCCCAAGAAGATGAAAAGAAACTGGACGCACACCCACAGAGATGAGAGTGAAGCAACTTCATACAGAGAAAGAGAAACTGGAGAAGCAACAGAGCTCAGAAAGAGGAGTAGAGCAGCTCCAGGAAGAGAAAAAGAAAGTGCAGGAGAACCAACAGAACTTAGAGAGAAGAGTGAAGAATCTCCAGGAGGAGAAAAGGAAACTGGAGGAGAACCATGAAGAGAGAAAGTCACTGGAGAACCAGGAACCCTAGAACTGAAGAACCCAAGAAGTGGAGAACAGGAAGAGAAAAACCAACTGCAGGGAAGAGAACAAACTGAAGGAGAACAATGTAGAGAAAAAGAACCTGGAGTACAGGGAGAACCGAGGAACCCTAGATACCTAGAACCCTAGAACCAGAGAACCCTAGAACCAGAGAACCCTAGAACCAGAGAACCCTAGAACCAGAGAACCAGAGAACCCTAGAACCCTAGAACCAGAGAACCGAGGAACCCTAGAACCCTAGAACCGGAGAACCGAGGAACCCTAGAACCCTAGAACCAGAGAACCCTGGAACCCTAGAACCAGAGAACCCTGGAACCAGAGAACCCTAGAACCCTGGAACCAGAGAACCCTAGAACCCTGGAACCAGAGAACCCTAGAACCAGAGAACCCTAGAACCGGAGAACCCTAGAACCGGAGAACCCTGGAACCGGAGAACCCTGGAACCGGAGAACCCTGGAACCGGAGAACCCTGGAACCGGAGAACCCTAGAACCAGAGAACCCTAGAACCAGAGAACCAGAGTACCCTAGAACCGAAGAGCCGAAGAGCCGATGAACCGATGAACCGAAGAACCAGTGAACTGAAGAACCGAAGAGTAGAAGAACCAGCGAACTGAAGAACCAGAAGAGCAGAAGGACCTGAGAACTGAAGAACCAGAGAACTGAAGAACCAGAGAACTGAAGAACCAGAAGAGCAGAAGAACCAGAAGAGAAGAAGAACCAGAGAACCGAAGAACCAGAAGAGCAGAAGAACCAGAGAACTGAAGAACCAGAAGAACTGAAGAACCGGAAAACCGGGAAGAGAAAAACCAACGGCAGGGAACAGAAAATTGTAGAGAAAAAGACACTGGAAAACTCAAGAACCCAAGAACCGGGAAGAGAAAAATCAACTGCAGGGAAGAGAAAAATCAACTGCAAGACAACAATGTAGAGAAAAAGAACCTGGAGTACAGGGAGAACCGGAGAACCGAGGACCCCTCGAACCCTAGAACCAGAGAACCCTAGAACCCTAGAACCAGAGAACCCTAGAACCAGAGAACCTTAGAACCAGAGAACCCTAGAACCAGAGAACCTTAGAACCAGAGAACCATAGAACCCTAGAACCGGAGAACCCTAGAACCAGAGAACCCTAGAACCAGAGAACCCTAGAACCGGAGAACCCTAGAACCAGAGAACCCTAGAACCAGAGAACCCTAGAACCCTAGAACCAGAGAACCGATGAACCGAAGAACCGATGAACCAATGAACCGAAGAGCCGATGAACCGAAGAGCCGAAGAACCGATGAACCAATGAACCGAACAGCCGAAGAACCGATGAACCAGAGAACTGAAGAACCAAAGAGACGAAGAACCAAAGAGACGAAGAACCAAAGAACCAGAGAACTGAAAAACCGGAGAACTGAAGAACCAGAAGAGCAGAAGAACCAGAGAACTGAAGAACCGGAAAATCGGGAAGAGAAAAAACAATGGCAGGGAACAGAAAATTGTAGAGAAAAAGACACTGGAGTACAGGGAAAACTGGAGAACAGGTAAACCGGAGATCCTTAGAATTGAAGAGCCGAAGAACCGAAGAACCCAAGAGCCGAAGAACCGAGGAACCAGAGAACTGAAGAACTGAATAACCAGAGAACAGAAAGAACCGAAGAACCAGAGAACTGACGAACCGAAGAGCCGAAGAACCAGAGAACTGAAGAACCAGAAGTGCCGAAGAACCGAAGAACCAGAAAACTGAAGAACCGAAGAGCCGTAGAACCGAAGAGCCGAAGAACCAGAGAACTGAAGAACCAGAAGAGCAGAAGAACCAGAGAACTAAAGAACCAGAGAACTGAAAAACCAGAAGAGCAGAAGAACCAGAGAACTGAAGAACCAGAAGAGCAGAAGAACCAGAGAACTGAAGAACCGGAAAACCGGGAAGAGAGAAACCAACGGCAGGGAACAGAAAATTGTAGAGAAAAAGACACTGGAAAACTCAAGAACCCAAGAACCGGGAAGAAAAAAATCAACTGCAAGACAATGTAGAGAAAAAGAACCTGGAGTACAGGGAGAACCGGAGAACCGAGGACCCCTAGAACCCTAGAACCCTCGAACCAGAGAACCCTAGAACCCTAGAACCAGAGAACCCTAGAACCAGAGAACCCTAGAACCCTAGAACCAGAGAACCCTAGAACCCTAGAACCAGAGAACCCTAGAGCCCTAGAACCAGAGAACCCTAGAACCCTAGAACCAGAGAACCCTAGAGCCCTAGAACCAGAGAGCCCTAGAACCGGAGAACCCTAGAACCAGAGAACCCTAGAACCAGAGAACTTGAGAACCCTAGAACCAGCGAACCCTAGAGCCCTAGAACCAGAGAGCCCAAGAACCCTAGAACCAAAGAGCCCAAGAACCCTAGAACCAAAGAGCCCAAGAACCCTAGAACCCTAGAACCAAAGAGCCCAAGAACCCTAGAACCAAAGAGCCCAAGAACCCTAGAACCCTAGAACCAAAGAGCCCAAGAACCGATGAACCAAAGAGCCCAAGAACCGATGAACCCTAGAACCAAAGAGCCCAAGAACCCTAGAACCCTAGAACCAAAGAGCCCAAGAACCGATGAACCGAAGAGCCGAAGAGCCGATGAACCGAAGAGCCGAAGAGCCGAAGAGCCGAAGAACCGATGAACCGAAGAGCCGAAGAGCCGAAGAACCTATGAACCGAAGAACCAAAGAGCCGAAGAACCGAAGAACTGATGAACCGAAGAACCAATGAACCGAAGAGCCGAAGAACCGATGAACGGAAGAACTGAAGAACCGAAGAGCCGAAGAACCGAAGAACCAGAGAACTGAAGAACCAGAAGAGCCGAAGAACCAGAGAACTGAAGAACCAGAAGAGCAGAAGAACCAGAGAACCGAAGAACCGAAGAACCGAATAAACAGAGAACTGAAGAACCGTAGAACAGAAGAACCCATGAACCCATGAACCGAAGAACCAGAGAACTGAAGAGCCGAAGAACCGATGAACCGAAGAGCCCAAGAACCGATGAACCGAAGAGCCGAAGAGCCGAAGAGCCGAAGAACCGATGAACTGAAGAACCGATGAACCGAAGAACCCATGAACCAGAGAACTGAAGAACCGAAGAGCCGATGAACCGAAGAGCCGAAGAGCCGAAGAGCCGAAGAACCGAAGAACCAGAAAACTGATGAACCGAAGAGCCGAAGAACCAGAGAAGTGAAGAACCAGAGAACCAACGGCAGGGAACAGAAAATTGTAGAGAAAAAGACACTGGAGTACAGGGAAGACTGGAGAACCGGTGAACCGGAGAACCCTAGAGCTGAAGAGCAGAAGAACCAGAGAACTGAAGAACCAGAAGAGCAGAAGAACCAGAGAACTGAAGAACCAGAAGAGCAGAAGAACCAGAGAACTGAAGAACCAGAAGAGCAGAAGAACCAGAGAACTAAAGAACCAGAAGAGCAGAAGAACCAGAGAACTGAAGAACCTGAAAACCGTGAAGAGAAGAACCAACGGCAGGGAACAGGAAGTTGTCGAGAAAAAGAACCTGGAGAACAGGGAAAACTGGAGAACAGGTGAACCCTAGAACCGGAGAACCTAAGAACCAGAGAACCCTAGAACTGGAGAACCCTAAAAAGAGAACCGGAGAACCCTAGAACCGGTAAACTGGAGTACAGTACAGTACAGGGAAAACTGGAGGACCGGTGGACCCTAGAACCCCAGAACCAGAGAACTCTAGAACAGATGAACCCAAGAACCCTAGAACCGGAGAACCAGAGAAGCCTAGAACCAGAGAGCCCAAGAACCCTAGAACCAAAGAGCCCAAGAACCCTAGAACCCTAGAACCAAAGAGCCCAAGCACCCTAGAACCAAAGAGCCCAAGAACCCTAGAACCAAAGAGCCAAGAACCCTAGAACCCTAGAACCAAAGAGCCCAAGCACCCTAGAACCAAAGAGCCAAGAACCCTAGAACCAAAGAGCCCAAGAACCCTAGAACCCTAGAACCAAAGAGCCCAAGAACCAAAGAGCCCAAGAACCCTAGAACCCTAGAACCAAAGAGCCCAAGAACCCTAGAACCAAAGAGCCCAAGAACCGATGAACCAAAGAGCCCAAGAACCGATGAACCCTAGAACCAAACAGCCCAAGAACCGATGAACCGAAGAGCCGAAGAGCCGAAGAACCAAAGAGCCGAAGAACCGATGAACCGAAGAGCCGAAGAGCCGAAGAGCCGAAGAACCTATGAACCGAAGAACCAAAGAGCCGAAGAACCAAAGAACTGATGAACCGAAGAACCAATGAACCGAAGAGCCGAAGAACCGATGAACGGAAAAACTGAAGAACCGAAGAGCCGAAGAACCGAAGAACCAGAGAACTGAAGAACCAGAAGAGCCGAAGAACCAGAGAACCGAAGAACCGAAGAACAGAAGAACAGAAGAACCGATGAACCGAAGAACCGAATAAACAGAGAACTGAAGAACCGTAGAACAGAAGAACCCATGAACCCATGAATCGAAGAACCAGAGAACTGAAGAGCCGAAGAACCGATGAACCGAAGAACCGAAGAACCGAAGAACAGAAGAACCGATGAACCGAAGAACCGAAGAAACAGAACTTGAAAAACCAACGGCAGGGAACAGAAAATTGTAGAGAAAAAGACACTGGAGTACAGGGAAAACTGGAGAACCGGAGAACCGGAGAACCCTAGAACCCTAGAACTGGAGAGCCGAAGAACCGATGAACCAATGAACAAAAGAGCCGAAGAACCAGAGAACAGAAGAGCAGAAGAACCAGAAGAACTGAAGAACCAGAGAACTGAAGAACCAGAGAACTGAAGAACCAGAAGAGCAGAAGAACCAGAGAACAGAAGAACCAGAAGAGCAGAAGAACCAGAGAACTGAGGAACCAGAAGAGCAGAAGAACCAGAGAACTGAAGAACCGGAAAACCGGGAAGAGAAAAACCAACGGCAGGGAACAGAAAATTGTAGAGAAAAAGACACTGGAAAACTCAAGAACCCAAGAACCTGGAAGGGAAAAATCAACTGCAGGGAAGAGAAAAATCAACTGCAAGACAATGTAGAGAAAAAGAACCTGGAGTACAGGGAGAACCGAGGACCCCTAGAACCCTAGAACCAGAGAACCCTAGAACCCTAGAACCAGAGAACCCTAGAACCCTAGAACCCTAGAACCAGAGAACCCTAGAACCCTGGAACCCTAGAACCAGAGAACCCTAGAACCAGAGAACCCTAGAACCCTAGAACCCTAGAACCCTAGAACCCTAGAACCAGAGAACCCTAGAACCAGAGAACCCTAGATCCCTAGAACCCTAGGACCAGAGAACCCTGGAACCCTAGAACCGGAGAACCCTAGAACCAGAGAACCAAGGAACCCGAGAACCCTAGAACCAGAGAACCCTAGAACCAGAGAACCCTAGAACCAGAGAACCCGAGAACCCTAGAACCAGAGAACCCTAGAACCCTAGAACCCTAGAACCAGAGAACCCTAGAACCAGAGAACCCCAGAACTGAAGAACCCAAGACCCCTAAAACCAGAGAACCCTAGAACCAGAGAACCCTAGAACCATAGAACCCTAGAACCAGAGAACTCTAGAACCAGAGGACTGGAGAACTCTAGAACTGAGGAACCGGGGAACCGGAGAATCCTAGAAACGAAGAAGCGGAGAACCGATTGTCGAGGGAAAAACATTTCTGGGGTGAGGTTAGAAACCAACAACAAGCTTCTCCAAATGTGAGAATTGATTTCAAAATAACATATCAATTGAAATAAACAACCAACAGCATCAGTGATCCAAAACAGTATCAGGACCCGGGCTTTCTCTATCTGGCCAAACAGGGCGCAGTCTGGTTACAGACTGGACCCAGAGTGACGTCTCAGTCAAGGTTTCATGGGAGACAGAGTCAAAGAGAAATCACGTGCGCTCCGTTCACTATTTCTTCTCAGGCATGTGAATTTTGAGTTCCACGTTGATTTCCATGAAACGAATTGACCATCGGACGACCAGAGTACGTCCCGGCTCAACGAAACGCCACGCCGGGAGGAGAAAAGCCGACTGCAGGAGAGCAGAAAAGCCGACTGCAGGAGAACAATGTGGAGAGGGTGAGACTGGAGTCCAGGGAGAACCGCAGGATCCTGGATCTGGACTCACGAAACGCCAGCCAGACCCGCACAACGTGTGGAGGCTGAATCATGTGTATGGTGTAGAGGAGGCAGACAGCTTGAAACGCGTTGAGGAGAACCTTGAACCCCTAGAACACTAGAACCAGAGAACCAGAGAACCAGAGAACCCTAGAACCAGAGGACCCTAGAACCCTAGAACCAGAGAACCCTAGAACCAGAGAACTGATCCTCGATCTGGACTCACGAAACGCCAGCCAGACCCGCACAACGTGTGGAGGCTGAATCATGTGTGTGGTGTAGAGGAGGCAGACAGCTTGAAACGCGTTGAGGAGAACCTTGAACCCCTAGAACACTAGAACCAGAGAACCAGAGAACCCTAGAACCCTAGAACCAGAGGACCCTAGAACCAGAGAACTGATCCTCGATCTGGACTCACGAAACGCCAGCCAGACCCGCGCAACATGTGGAGGCTGAATCGTGTGTGCGGTGTAGAGGAAGCAGACAGCTTGAAACGCGTTGAGGAGAACCTGCCCCCCCCCCCCCCCCCACTCCCCCCCCCCCCCCCACCAGGTTAGCTTCACGGTCAGTTGCCGTAGCGACCGACGTCTATCTGGAGCTACCTCTCTTTCCGAAACAGGCCGGGGTCGCTCCTCTGCCTCTTCTTCCGCTCGCCTGGCTTTCTGAGAGGGAAAGCCCGGAGTTTCCGTCTTTTCGGGGCGGACGCGCTCAGGCCTCCTGGAACGGGCCCCGGTTCTAGAACTCGGGCTTTCGTGCGGCGCTTTCGCGCTGCGGCGCTTCCACTCGTTCCGTTCGAGAGGTTCGTCAGGCCGAAGACTGAAGCGTCTCCTCGCGTGACGCCGGTGGACACGGATCGGCGTCGGGGGATCCGGATTCCTCCGCGAGGTGAGACCAACGTGCGGATAAAGGACAAACAAAGCCAGGCGCCAGCTTTCTGCTCAAGCTCTGCTTTATTGCTGTAATGCGAGCAAACACCAGGCGTGTTCGCTTCCAACATATATAACAGATACGACACGATACAGCGAGAGAGTCTTTCTTTTTTATGTCCATCACGATGTCTTACAGCCAATCTGAAACGATCGCCGGGGAATCTAACGCGTCTCGATCTCCTGGCGCCTCGTCGTCTATGTCTGGGCCGTCGATGCGCGTCACACCGGGCAGCAGTCCTCGCTTTCTGGACGGGAGGCAACGAAAGTATGTTTATATGTTTCATATGTTTACTACATACTCATATGTTTACTAACATACTCATATGTTTACTACACACTCATATGTTTACTAACATACTCATATGTTTACTACACACTCATATGTTTACTAACATACTCATATGTTTACTACACACTCATATGTTTACTAACATACTCATATGTTTACTACATCCTCATATGTTTACTAACATACTCATATGTTTACTACACACTCATATGTTTACTACATACTCATATGTTTACTACATCCTCATATGTTTACTAACATACTCATATGTTTACTAACATGCTCATTTGTTTACTAACATACTCATATGTTTACTACATACTCATTTGTTTACGAACATACTCATATGTTTACTACATACTCATATGTTTACTACATGCTCATATGTTTACTAGCATACTCATATGTTTACTAACATGCTCAGATGTTTCCAACATACTCATATGTTTACTACATGCTCAAATGTTTACTACACACTCATATGTTTACTAACATCCTCATATGTTTACTACACACTCATATGTTTACTAACATACTCATATGTTTACTAACATACTCATATGTTTACTATACACTCATGTGTTTCGTCGATCTACAATCAGACATTACGAATGGAATTGTGGCAGAGAAAGAACAACTGATTGCATCAGAAAGAAGGGTGAGACTGCACCGCAGGACACGGACCGAAACACGCAGAGGGTGAAACTTCTTCATTTGTTCGGAGACGAAGAACAGAGACGGCGAGGGCCAAAAGGTGACTCGTGTTGGGGCCGCTACGCTCATACGGTGCAGGAACAGCAACGCGTGTGGTTTTACAAACAACGGCCCGGGTCATAAGTTCCTGCTGCGGCCGCCCTGGGGATCAAGCGACCAGAGGCGGCTGCCGGGCGACCCCCCCGGTGGGTCTGCTCCCCCGACGTCAGCTTTCAAACCTGCCCTGGAACCTATCGGCCGCTGGAACCGTGAAACCCTCTGGGGGTAGAAGTCCCAGAAAGCAGCTCCTCACCCTCCGCCTCCGCGACTCCGCCTCCACAACTCATCTTCATCGCTACAACTCGCCGGCTGACCGCCCGGAGCTCCGGCCGCCGGACATCGCCGCCGCAGTCCGACCAGCGGTGCCACGGCCGCTCTGAGCGCCGCACCACGGTCCTTTTCAGGACTAGAAGAGTCAACTGCAAGACAACAATGTAGAGAAAAAGAACCTGGAGTACAGGGAGAACCGGAGAACCGAGGACCCCTAGAACCCTAGAACCAGAGAACCCTAGAACCAGAGAACCCTAGAACCAGAGAACCCTAGAACCAGAGAACCCTAGAACTGGAGAACCGAGGAACCCTAGAACCGGAAAACCCTAGAACCAGAGAACCCTACAACCGGAGAACTGGAGAACCCTTGAACCAGAGAACCCTAGAACGCTCAAAGATTCATTGGACAGTCTAAAAACATCGGTTAAGAGGATGAAGAGACCTGAGAGTCTCTTCCACTCGCTAAAAGCATGAAACAGTTTCTCTAAGACCACAGAATGCACACTGCTCTGACACAGCTGGGCCGCTGAACTGGAGAACCCTAGAACCAAAGAGCCCAAGAACCCTAGAACCAAAGAGCCCAAGAACCCTAGAACCCTAGAACCAAAGAGCCCAAGAACCCTAGAACCAAAGAGCCCAAGAACCCTAGAACCCTAGAACCAAAGAGCCCAAGAACCCATGAACCAAAGAGCCCAAGAACCCTAGAACCAAAGAGCCCAAGAACCCTAGAACCAAAGAGCCCAAGAACCCTAGAACCAAAGAGCCCAAGAACCCTAGAACCCTAGAACCAAAGAGCCCAAGAACCGATGAACCGATGAACCGAAGAGCCCAAGAACCGATGAACCAAAGAGCCGAAGAACCGAAGAACCGATGAACCGAAGAGCCGAAGAACCGATGAACCGAAGAACCCTAGAACCAAAGAGCCCAAGAACCCTAGAACCAAAGAGCCCAAGAACCGATGAACCGAAGAAGCGAAGAACCAAAGAACCGAAGAGCCGAAGAGCCGAAGAACCAAAGAGCCGAAGAACCGAAGAGCAGAAGAGCCGAAGAACCGAAGAACCGAAGAGCCAAAAAACCAACGGCAGGGAACAGAAAATTGTAGAGAAAAAGACACTGGAAAACTCA
>CM055198.1:4667915-4707202 GCA_029224185.1 Karalla daura
AAAATCAGACATTACGAATGGAATTGTGGCAGAGAAAGTACAACTGATCGCATCAGAAAGAAGGGTGAGACTGCACCACAGGACACGGACCGAAACACGCAGAGGGTGAAACTTTTTCATTTGTTCGGAGACGTAGAACAGAGACGGCGAGGGCCAAAAGGTGACTTGATGTTCATGAGGGGTTCAGATGCGCTGTGACTGGCAGGGACAGGGAATGTCTTCATCGGAGGTCTTTGCGCGAGGACGGGGCGGGGGGGCGGGGCTTACTGGTGTCGACTTTGCGGATGTCGGGGCGCGAGCCGTTGACAAGCTTGTGTCCGGGCCCGTTGCCGTACATCAGCGTGGTGAACGGCCGCATGTCTGTGGCCCACAGCGGAGATTTACCTGGTGAAACAGGGGGAGATCGTGACATGTCGAGAGAGAGCGGGCGAGCGGGGAGGAGGAGGAGGAGGAGGAGGAGGGGGAGGAGGGGGAGGGGGAGGAGGGGAGGGGGAGGGGGGGCACTCTGGGTCCCCAGGGTGCGACGAGAGGTCCGCAGCTTGTGGTGTCTCTCGGTGTTTCTCTTCAGATGAGCCATTAGCCCGGCGAGTCCTCCCCACTGATGAAGAGCTCAGGGTTTCGCAGGCACATTAATCACCGCCGCACCGCTGGGAGGAGGAGGAGGAGGAGGAGGAGGAGGAGGAGGAGGAGGAGGAGGAGGGGGAGGGGGAGGGGGAGGACAGCATGGAGGGTAAATAAGGACAGGACGGGAGAGAAGCGGTGGAAAGGTGGGAATAGCGCAGCACGACACGAGTGCGGTTTGTCAGGCGGAGGCTCAGAAGGCGCGCGCGCGCGGATCTGCTCGTGGGCCGAACCTTAAAACATTCATTTCCCGAAGCCAAGAATATCGCCTTCTCCAGGCAGGGTGGAAAGTATCTCCAAAAGAGCTCCGAGGCTTCATGGAGATGGTAAAATCCTTCATTTGAGGCACAATCTGGAAAAATTAGCCAACGACCTACCAAATTACGGTGGAATCCTTGATACACATACAATTAAGCACTGTACTGTGATATATCTAGCGTGTAGGGGATCTGCAGCGATATTGCTCAGACTTCATCTGCTATGACAGTCCGTCTGAGAAAGCGTCGTTCCCCCGTGTTGTCCAAGCCCGCGTGATTCCCGCAGTGACATAACGGATCGCGTTCAGAACGCGACCCCGGGGAGCGCCGGTGCGGGTTAAACTGGTCTGGCCTCAGCCGAAGGAGACACAGACGGGGGAGAGGGAGGGAGAGGTGGATGGGGTCGGGGGGGAGAGAGAGAGAGGTGTTCCGGAGAGGGATGGACGGGCGAGAGCACCTGGCGGAGAGAGGGGGGCGGAGAGAGAGAGAGAGAGAGTGGGAGAGAGGCGAGGAGGGGAAAGCGAGGGACCGAAATAGAAAGGCGAGGGAGAGGGAGAGGGAGAGGGAGAGGGAGAGGGAGAGGGAGAGGGAGAGGGAGAGGGAGAGGGGAGGGCTGCCGGCTATGTGGGTTTGCCCGGGCTGTAATTGCAGGGGAGAGAAAGAAAGCGGAGGAAATGTCAAGCTGCCGGTGGAACGGAAGGGAGCACACAGTGCCACCTCGGGTGCCCATTGTCACGGGGTACGTGAACACACCCGGAGGGGGGTAAAACGAACGGAAGGAGGAGCGGCGTGAGGATGTCCGGGAGAGGGCCGAAACTGAGAGAGGATCGGGCTCGGGCCCGCCGTTACCCAGGATGCTCTGCCCCCGGAACGGGAAGCCGTTGAAGGTGACGGGGTGGGAGTGGTCGGCCATGACGACGGTCAGGGTGTCCCGCTCGTCGGTGAGCTCCAGGCCCCGGGCGATGGCGCGGTCCAGGGCCACCGTCTCGTGCAGCGCCATGGAGGCGCGGCCCGCGTGGTGTGCCTGGTCGATGCGCCCACCTGCGACCAGAGAGCGGAGGACTCGTGTCACGCGGGCTCAGGCTCGTCCAATCCTCCAGTTCTACGACCGGAAGAAGCGCCCGGTCTGGGGATGCTTCACAGTAAAACATCCTTTTCCAGAGTTTTTTTCCTTTTTTTTGCATGTAAAACATGCAACAAGGGTCCTGCATGTAAAACGTGCAAAAAAAAAACACTATACAACAATGTTGGGAGCTGTGCTCGTGAGACGTGAGACGTGAAGTGCTCTTAAATGCTCAAAGTTTGAAAGAATATTTGCAACTAAAACACCTATGAACAACCGTGAGCTGTAAACAACTGTGAAAGATGATGATATTGAAAGGGTCATCGTACAGCATACGGGCTGTGACCTTTTTGTTCCCCTCGCTGTCTTATCATCGAGGCTGCTCAAAGATCAACTGTCACCCTGTGAAAACCTTCCAGACCCAGGATCTTGGACTGGATGATTGTGGACTTCACTCGGAGTGGCTTTGAACGTCCCTTAAATCAGCTGAAGTTGACGGTGTCTCCTCAACGCCGAGAGCATCCCTCCTCAGAGTTTAAAACCGGCGCCGTACGCCCGCACACCTGTCCAACGCTTCACGGTTAAATGCCTTTGTCCTGATGTCGTTACGGAGAACAGATGTTGTGCAGAGTCCGGGGGAACAATCTTCTATAACCCTGTGGGGGGAGGGGGGGGGGGTGCTACGGGATGCGGTATGCGGTCTGTTTTAACGAGCAAAGCGGTCACCAATGCGGTCAGGTAATTGCCACTTGCCCCCCCCCCCCGCAATCACACCGGGATCGATGTTTCGATCGACCCCCCTATTTTTAGCCCGGGCGCCGCCTCCCCTGGGGATTTCGTTGTAATCCAACGCAGCGGTGGAAAATTTCATTAGATGCGTTTACTTTACTCGCTGATCTTTGCGTTATGTCCCCCTTCCTGCATGACAATGGATCAGCGCTTCAGTGATCTTAGCGTGGGAACCCTAACCCTAACCCTAACCCTAACCCTCACCCTAACCCTAACTTCCTCACACCTCCTTTATCTGTCCTTTCTCTTAATCAAAGGGTCCCGCTCGCAGGACACCAGCTGTATAGACCTGCTCAGCTCCTGACAATTTGTTTATTGTGACCCAATGGTTTTCACAATCGGAGGGGGGGGGGGTTCCTGGGGGGTCTGTATAAAATGCATTGTGACCTGTCCTTCAGGGAAACACTCCTATGATCCTCTGGCAGTGGTCAGAGTGCGCCGTCTTCCTTCCCTGCAGAGAGCAAACACCTGGCACCCGTTCCGGTCTTGCTTTTCGATTTTCCCCAGACCATATGAAGAATGTTTCCACAACACCACCTACGAGGTAGTATGGAAACAGGAGAGACATGCCCCTCACCCTCCACGAGCAGGAAGAAGCCTTTGGGGTTTTTCCGGAGGATGCGGATGGCCTTCTCCGTGGTTTCCGCGATGGACGGGTCCATTTTCGGGTCCCTCTCCGCGTCGAAGCGCAGGTCGCCCGGTTCAAACAGAGCTGAGGAGGAGGAGGAGGAGGAGGAGGAGGAGGACAGGTCACGGAAACGGATCGCAACGGACAACTCTCTCTTTCATGCGGAAACGCGGCGCCAGCTCTGTCGGCCCACGATCGGAGCGAGAGTCCCGTCTACCGCCCGCGGCCGCGACTATTTTCAAGGGAGCCGTGGAAAAGCGCAGGATTATGGGTAAAATCCGTGCTCTCACAAGCACGCGTGCCCCCCGGTCCAGAAAAAGCTGGTGCGATGGCGTGACAGAGCGTCACAGATCCTCGGACGGACCCGGAGCGTTTGCATTACCGAAGTGTGAAATGAAGCAAGGCGAAGACGTTGGACTGTCCTTCATAAGCTCCACCAGAACTGATGTTTCACTTGGCTTACAACAATACTTTTATTAGTCCCAAAGGGGGAGGGGGAGTAGATTGTACCACGGATCGAAGCCGCGGTGTCGGATGAGACGGCACGCTGGGGTCGTCTTATGTTGGAAACGCATTGAGACGTGCCAAAGGAGAGAACTGCCCTCGGTTCCGCTCTAACAGTCCTCCCCGGGACGGTCGTTCGTTCCATGGCGTGATGGAAACGCGATGGCGGGTCCCGCTCGTATCCGGGCTGAGGCCCTCTGATCCAGAAGCCTGACGCCCTCGACCTGCCCGTTCCACCGTGCGACCGCGCCGCATTGTCGGCAGACGAAACAAGAGCGAAACGAAAACAAAAAAGCCAAACCGGCGTCGCCCTGCCCTGTTGGGGGACGCGAGGACGCGTCGACGAGAGGGTTCCCGGCGAGGAGGCGCGGCGTGGACGCACTCACCCATGAGGTAGTCGGTGGCCTCGGGGTCGACGGCGGCGAAGTCTGCGTTGTTCCACACGTAGCGGGCGGCCTGCGCGACACGGGACGACACGGGTTCACACACCGGAGCAGGGCAGTCAGTCACAGGCATCACGTATGATATCGAACATGAGGGACTGCGTGGACCGATTGTCCACATTGCTTTGGCAGAAATGCTCGTCCGCCTTCGATCGCTACTTCAAGGGACGCTCCACGGCCAGGTGAATTTGAGTCACTCGCCACAGTCCCTAGAGGTTGTCCTAATCTGGAGATCCCCCCCCCCACCCCACCCCGGGTCTTAGCGGGGGGTAGAGCCTGCATGTTGTTGCAGAAGGGAATCAAACAACTCAGTTTTGTATCATTATTTCCTGTGACCTGTACGTGTGCGGCCTCGCCTTTCTGCACGTGGCCTGTAATGCTAACCGTGGGTGTGTGTGTGTGTGTGGGGGGGGGGGGTTCTCCATATGGCTGGGTGGGCTACAATATGCTTTGGCCCGCTCAGTTTGCTGGTGACCCACACACACACACACACACACACACACACACACACACACACACACACACACACACACTCCATCGACAGCGGCTCATCCGCGCGCACCCTCCCTGGACTAAGGGCGCACGCAGGCTTCAAATACGCAGAAACATGAGCTTTATGCATCATATGGAAGAACCAGGACATTTCGTTTTGTTTCTTTTTATCCCGGGACAGTTTCCCGGGAAAACCCGGGACGATCGGGGAAAACCGGGACGGGTGGCAACGCCGGTGGCGAGTGACTCGGTTTCCCCTGGGGGTGGAATAGTCCTAAAAAGCCACTCGCTCCTGAGGTTTTGATTTCACGCCGTGCTGCCTCCCAGGTGCCATGACCTCCTGATTCTGCAGCTTCTCATTCGTGCGACTCCTCCCCCCTGGAGCAGTCGCTCCCCGGGCCGCCGCTCCCTTACCTTCCCCTTCTTCAGGAGCTTCCACTCGTCGATGAGGTTGCGTCCATCCTTCCTCTTGCCCCGGGCGGAGAAGTCCAGCGGGTACTCCGGGTCTCTGGTTCCCCGGGGGGTCATGTACTTCCTCCCCCCGCCGATGATGACCTGCGGACGCACACGCGCGCGTTCAAGCACTTTGCGGCCGGACCGCTCTGAGCGTGACTGGAGGTGCCGGGGGGGGGGACTTTTACGTCGATGTCGGTGTTCCCGAGCAGCTGGGAGGAGATGTCGGTGCAGCCCTCGGCCTTGGCAGAGGCCGGCATGTCGGCGTCGCTGTACCACTTCCTGCTGGCGCTGTGGGCGTAGCTGGCGGCCGGGGTGGCGTGCTGCACCCGGGTGGTCGTGACGATGCCGACGGACTTGCCTGCAAGACCAGGACCTCGTTATTCGCCCGTTTACGGGGGGCACCGCGGTCCCGCTCGATCGGAAACTGCATGGTGGATACCTATTTCACAGCTAAGGCTAAGCAGAAGCACACAAAGGCAAGAATACGGGTGTGGCGCAAACCATACCGTCCTCTACTGTACCTCCCGGGAGGCTAGACAGCCAGTCAGTTTGAGGCCTATGCATGTGTTTGCCATGTGGGCATGAAAGGGTGCCAGGTTTGACTGTCACAGTCCCGCCCCACAGTCAGACCGTAAGAGGGCTTGCAGAACAGCACGCGAGGCAACCGGTGGAACTGCATCGACGTGCTCAGCCAATCAGCCGCTTCCGCACCTGCGCCAGTCCAGCATTTGTTTAGTTCGGACACACGCACACACACGCGCGCGCGCGCAAGCACACACACGCGCACAGCTGGATGTTAGTCTCTCCGGTGCCGGGCTGGGGTCAGGGCCGTTGCGAGATATTTATGGCCACTGATAATATGGGAACATGATAAGGGTGGAGGTGCTTCCCTGTGCAGCACATTACCCTACACTCCTCCTCTCCCTCCTCCTCCTCCTCCTCCTCCTCCTCCTCCTCCTCCTCCTCCTCCTCTCCCTCAGCGACTGCTGTAACAATCGCAGTCAATCGCAGCAGAAGACATGCCGCACCTCTGGACAAAAACTGGCACGATTATGACTAAAACATTGCACTATTAAGGCAATTAAAGTGCCAAAATGGGGACAGGTCAAAGAGCCAAAGAAGATGCTCTCTTTCCATACGGATTTCAGGCATCGATCCATACATATAAGGCCTGTCCCCTGAAACCCGGACTTGAACTGAAACGCTGATCAATCAAACGCCCCCAGCTGTCAGTATCACCCGTCAACGACTGTTGCGGAAGCAGTGGGAGTGTTTTTCAGTGCAGTTTTGTCTGCGTAAACGTTATTTCTTCAAGCGCCAGTCTCTTCTACATTTCTAACAATTTTGGGGGCTTGTATTTCGCTACGCCACGAAACGGCAGACGTATTTGGAGGAACAGGCGAGGGAGCAATCCAGCGGAGGGATGGAGGACGATTCCCCGTTCTGATCGAAAACCACCCCCCCCCCCCCCCCCCCCCCTTCCCCCTTATCCTGCCGGGGGCTCACCCGCGTCCTTGGCCCACTTGAGGATGGACGTGACCTCGTTGCCCTTCTGCGACTTGCAGCCCCCGTTGCGGGCGGCGGCGTTCACCCCGATGGTGTTCAGGTTGGTCTTCACGCCGCAGAGGTAGGCCGTGGCCGTGGCCGCGCTGTCCGCGATCTGGAAGTCCACGCTGTAGGTCTGTGACATGAACACGCACACACACACGCAGATGAACTTTTCACGTCTTCTCGGAGAGGACTACACGAACGGGACGTGAGAAAGCGACACTTACATCGTAGCTGTTACGTAACCGTAGCAACGTCTTCCGAGCGTTATCTGGCTGTCCCCTGACCGACCGTCTTGGATGTTTTACGAGCAACGAATTTGTGCCCGTAAGCGTGTGGCACTCGCTTCCGCGTGGTCTCGTTTATAGCGTGTCGTAACCCCGTACAGGGTTTCAAAAGTTGTCACTGGACGGCAATAAAATGTCTCATTGCTTTTAATCGATAGAGGCATAAATTCAAGGTGTGCCAAAAATCACGTCGAACTGACAGTTTAACAGAAGGCATAAGATATGGATGCCCATGGATGATGTGATGTCTTCTCCTATTGGGAGCAGATATGCGTTTATATTTGGTATGTGGTATATATTTGGTATATATGGATGATGTGATGCCTTCTCCTATTGGGAGCAGATATGCGTTTATATTTGGTATGTGGTATATATTTGGTATATATGGATGATGTGGTGTCTGCTCCTATTGGGAGCAGATATGCGTTTATAATTGACATGTGGTATATATTTGGTATATATGGATGATGTGGTGTCTGCTCCTATTGGGAGCAGATATGCGTTTATATTTGGTATGTGGTATATATTTGGTATATATGGATGATGTGGTGTCTGCTCCTATTAGGAGCAGATATGCGTTTACATATGGCACGTAAGTTTGGGTGCGAGTGCGAGTGCGCATGCGCTACCTTGGCCAGTCCCACACTGGGGAAGGTGTCCATGGTCATCACCGTCTCCTCCCCACTTTGGTTCTGCAGTTGTCCCTTGAGGATTCGAGCAGCTGTGTAGGTGGTGATCCCCATGCCTGACCACAAACACGCACCCACACCGCCTCCGTGAACGCGAAATCTCCCCGTGCCACGTCTTTCTTTCTACTTATTTTTTTGGTTTTTTGTTCTCACTGATGAAACGGACCCTCGACCGAGACGGCCTGCGGTCGTTGTGGTGCTTGCTACGTACCGTCTCCGAGGAAGAACAAGATGTTCTTCGCCACGTTGGTGTTGGGCTTCCGGTCCAGCACGGACTGCAGGGACTTCCGGGCCTGCGCCCTCCAGAACTCCGGGTCCTCCTCCTCGACTAGTGGGGAACACACACGCGCACGAATAGACTCAAACGCCGGAGACCCTCTCGAATGACTTGTTCTCGGGGTCGGGCTTGATCGGACCTTTTCCCGCGATCCGGGAAAAGGTTCCGTGGGCCGCCGCCGAACGGCGACAAAATGTCTGGTTACTTTCATCGATAACACCAGATTGAAGCAGGTGTTTTGAGTCGCTCGCACGCTCCCTTATCTCCTGCAGCACATCCGCGTGCCGTCAAAGGTGCCGATACCCCGACAGGGCCGTGGAGTAACCAGCACTCCCCAACAAGCCGATTCGAAATGTTCTGGAGGCCCTTTGACTCGACTTAAAACCCGGCCGAAATGCTCTGACAGCTGCGGCCGGAGCGGCAGGCGAGGGATGTTGTTCAGGTCGAAAGCGAAAGCGATGGTTTGAAGCGCTCCCACGACGGCCGAACACTGAGAGGTATCAAGAAGCGAAACGAGAGCCTTTTTTCCCGGAGCAAAGGGCCGAGGCAGGAGAGGGATTTGAAGTGTCTCCCGAGGAGCGTCGCCGCGAGCGCTTGGACTATCAGCTGCAAAACGGCGCGTGTCAGCGGCCGACCCATCAGCTGACGGAGCAGGAGACGCAGGTCGTAAAAACTGCACGAGAGGCCGAGAGCTGCCGAGTCATCCCGCGAGACGCAGTGTGCTGCGAAACGTTAATAAGACCAAGAAAGCATGGTGGAGGGGGTTAGAGTGGATAGAGTGGATGTCAAAAGCTGTTGCGCAAAGAATGAAATGAATGTTGATGAAGAGCTGGGAGGGTTTAAAGAGGTAAGAATTCATTGTCTGACCTTGAGCATTCAAAAAGCGGAATAAAAACAAAGAATGCTTTCGAAAGAGCGAAAAATACCCAAAACTCTGATCGCATGCGGGGATCCCTAACGAGCTGAATCTGTTTAAGTTGGGACTAAGGGTCTAAAAGAGGAGGATGTGCGAGAAAAGGGAGGCAAATCTGAGAGAGTGCCTGTCTCCGGGGTGGGTGGGTGGAGGGAGGGGGGGGCAGCTCCTCTTCTATTACCTTTGGCTCTGGACGCTCCAGCTCCCAGCAGCAGCGGCGGCGGCAGCAGCAGCAGCAGCAGCAGGGCGAGGACGTTCGCTCTGGCGGGCTCCATGACCTGGTGCAGACGGACGGAGAGAGCTCGTCTGAGCGCCCCGACGATCAGCGCTGAAATAACACCCCGTCCCCAATCGCCTCTAACCGCCGGCCATAAATGCATAACGATAAGCCTCGGACACTTTATGACCCCCCCCCCCCCCCCTCCTCGAGTGAGAGGACCGGGCCTGGGCTCGGAGTGCTGGGTCGGACCCGAGACGGTGGGGGGTGGGGGAGAGACCCACAAACGAACCCATGTGGGGCCAGAAGACTAAAACGGCTGTCAGCGGGGGGGGGGGGGACTGGACTGGTTCTACGCGTGTGGTAGAACTGTGTGGAACGCGTGCGTTTGATCCACTGAGCGCCTCTCGACGCACAGATTCAGTCCGAGGCATTGATCATTGACAGCACTTAAGGCTTTAATGACGGTGCCGTTAAATGATTGAGCTTATTTGGGGCCCATTAATGATGACGCCGCGCTCCAGACCGAGGCAATGAGAGCGAGCGTAAACAGCTGTGCCAGCGAGTGTGTGTGTGTGTGTGCGTGCCTGTGTGTGTGTGTGTGTGTGTGCGCGTATTTGTGGTCATAAATGCGCTGTATCTGACAGATAACGCGTCTGGGGACACGGTTACGCAAGGGAGCCAGAGTCCGCCGGGAGCTGAACGGCGCAAACGCCCAGTCGTCCGTTCCTCCGATGAACACAAAATGACCAAAACGACCAAAATGGCCCCGAGCGAGAGAGTACGAGTAGATCCCCCCCCCCCCCTCCCCCACCTCTCATTGCAATGAGCGTTCCCAGTGTGCTCGCCGATCGGCCTTGCGAATGGGGCGCGCGTGGCCGCCATGACGGGGACAGTGGTGATTTGACGATACGCAGAACGTTTCTCTCTCTCTCTCTGTCTCTCTCTCTCTATCCGCTCTCATTGCGAGGAGCCAAAAGGGGTCGAGAATGACTCGTCCTCCTTGGAAGGCGAGGAGCAATGCAATAACGCTAGAAAAAAAAAAAAAAAGGACGGATGTGCAGATCGAGACGCTCGGGGAGGGGGGAAAGGCGCCTCGTGCAGCCTCATGCACGGTGGAGGGAGGCCTCCTCGCCAGAGACGTCGAGCATCTCCGAGGCAGAGGAGGCGGAGGCCTGGAGGCGCCGGGACGCGCCGGGCCGGTGGCTGACGGGAGGGAGAGGGGATCGGTTTGGATCCAACGGGTGGCGTCGGACGGTTTCGCTCTTTGGTTTTTCTTTGTTTTTCCCCAGCACGTCTGCGTCCGACCCGGCCCGCTCGAGCGCGACCTTCGAAGTTGCTCCGGTGGTGAGGAGCGAGCGGCGCAAAAGGTGGCGTGAGGCCGAGCGGAGGAGCGTAAACCTGTCCCCGTGACGTAGACCACGCCACGCCACGTCCTCTGTGCGTGTGTGTGTGTGTGTGTGTGTGTGTGTGTGTGTGCGTGTGTGCGCGCTCAAGCGGCCAACGGGACGGCAGACTGTCGCACACGCCCGCCGCCATCTGCCGCCCGGTTATGATTCATGATGGGATGATGCAAGCTCATTATTCAGCCCGCCTGTACAAGCAGATAAACACACACACATACGACAGGTTCCTGTGGCACGCAGAACAGGCTGTGGGAGCGAAGCAAAGACAAAAAGGTGGAAGGACGAACACAGAAGTGACGGGGAAAACGGGAAGCGTCTGGAAAACTCAAAGCGCGCCCATGTCCAGGCTCGCTTCACGCTTCGGAGGTCCTGTTCCGCAGACTTTGGCGCCCCGAGAGAGGGAATCTGTTTCTCCCCGTCTCCTCTTCTTTTGCCCCGAGTCACGTAAAGGCCCGAGATATACAGTAGACGCTGAAATTTAAAGAAAGCATAGACGGACGGAGGCAATAAATAATGCATGCTGCCGTATTCCTGGTTGGAGGGGATGCATTTGAGCTCCCCACATCAGACTTCCTTTAATGTGAACGTGTGTGTGTGTGTGTGTGTGTGTGTGTGTGTGTGTGTGCGTGCACTGAGGGCAAAGAGGCTCAGGCAGCTGTGCTTTATCACTGATCTCAGGAGCAGATCCTGGGGCAGAGTGTGTGAGAGCGGGGGGGGGGGGGGGGGGGGGCTGAGCTGAGATCCTCAGACTCCTCTCAGTGTAAATGCTGTCATACATGCCGGGGCCCGATAACACCCAATCTTCAGCCTCAGTGACAGTAAAAGAAGAGAAAAAAAGTGTAGATTTTTGCCGCATCCTGAACGTCTGTGAATAGGGTAACTTTCGGCGGTGTCGAAGACACTATAAGTGGAGGAGGAAATGCCACTAGATTTCATTTTTGAAAAAAGTACATTTAAATAGGAATAGTGTTGGTGTAAGGAAGTTTCAGGTTTGCGAGTAGTCGGTTGACAGGCGAGACGACTGAAGACACTGAAATAATCGGATCCACTCCGATTGGATGGAAACACAAAGCATCAAGGTTTTACTTTTCAAGATTCAAATGAAGCCTTTGAATTAAAAGTAAATGTATACCTACCTATGTACCCTGTCTATCTTCCAATCTTTCTATACCCCAATACGGCCTCTTTTTGCTCTGTAAGCACCAATGCCGTCCCCCCATTGTAAGTCACTTTGCATAAGAGCGTCTGCCAAGTGAAGAGATGCAAATGTAAACGCACCTGGATTTCCACCCGCTGAAACTGCTGAGGCACTTTGTCAAACTTGGTTTAAGATTTTTGGGTTCTACTCCAAGTCTGATCCAAAACAACTAACAATTACTGATGAGCGTGGCTGAGGTTTTCCGTCTTTAGAGTTGTCCTGAAAAACGCAGCTTGACTGAATAAATACTTACAGTGTAATGGCTCCCTCTAGCGGAGAGACACTGAGGAGGAAGGAAAAAACGGTGCCTCCTCCTCCTCCTACAGAGGAACTCGAACCAGGCCAAGCTCAACATCAAACGCTCGTTGTTGCACGTGGCGATAAGAGGGATTCCCGGACCTCACCCTGAGTGCAAAACGAGCGAATATGCCACCTTCATGTGAATGAACAACCCGGTAGATGCGTTTCTCTGGGAAACTATATTACACAGTGAAACGAATGGAGCAGGAAAACTGGTCCAGGGCAAAAACTCCCTCACATAGAGAAAAGGAGAGACGTCGGAGAGGAGAGAAATAATCCGCAAATCATAGCAGTGGAGGTAGTGTGTGTGTGTGTGTGTTTCTCTTAAGTAACCATCAGACCAGACGTTCCACCATTGACCCTCGGGTCGGGCTGGGGTGGGATCTTCACCCTAATCCGGCCCTCGCTTTCACGACGTCGCATCAGATGGAAGGATTAGACGGGACGATCTCATTTCACGTACGTTTTTTTTTTTTTCACATCCGTTTTTGAAAACGTTTCTTCAGGTCAGGTCACTACAGGAAACAAAACGCGCCATTGTTTACCGTTCAGGGCAAAAGCGTCCAGTAAAAACCACAGCTGTTAAAATATATCGTATAGTTTTTCTGCTCTCATCTCTCCGTCAACCTCAGTTCGGCTCAAAACGAGTAAATATTTAATATTTCACCACGTAGCAGTTGTCCGTCTTTGAAATATTAAAATTCCCGAAAAAGATTATTTTTGGCAAAAAAGTTTTCTTTTGTCCCCAACATGTCCCTCAGTTACTTAAGTTAAGACAGATTTTTTTCTGTTGTATCAAATGCACGATATGGATAGAATTCTGAACCCACTAAAATCTAAAATCTCTTAAGTCTCTTAAAAGTCCATTTCTAACCTGTAATTCGTAATAGCTGAAAGCATCTGGATAATGCGTCTTCTTTAGGAATGACTTGGTCACCAAAGCTTACACACTGCAGGAATACCAAACGGAACTGTGTGAACTAAATAAACACAAACGAACGAACACAGGATTGGTCGACAATGCTGCACGTCTGGGGTAGGTGGGACTTTTCAGTGACTGCAGACCAGATCAGTCGGTCTAGAAATGTGTCGGGCTAGAGCGGTTCCACCATTTGCCTAAGACGAGGCTGCTGAACGCACACGAGGCCACGGTTGGATTTGCTCCCAACTTACTCGCTGGACGCTTCATTCGAGACGACACAGTTCGATCACATGCCGTGGACCCCCCCCCTCCACCCCCCCCTCCACCCCCCCCATCACGGACACTTCTGTAAAGCTGGTGGGCCGCTGGTCTGGCCCCTCCCTGGGCCTCTGAGGAGCCCCACTCGCTCTCAGAAACCCAGCTTAGGGGACCGGAGACGGCCTACAAGAATGCAAGTCCTCGGGGGCATTCGTGCCGCCGTCCGGCCCGTCCAGGGTCCCGAGTCCGGACAGCGTCTTCGCAGCTCAGGAGCCGTCGGGCTCCTCCTCCGAGGATCCAGGAGTCCCCACGGGAACCCTCCCCCTCGCGCTCCTCCGAGCAGCCCGACAGATTGCCCCGTCGTAAACAACCCAACACTCTCAAAGGCAAACATCCGGAGCGGATGGGGCGGGAGGGGGAGGGGGAGGGGGAGGGGGGGGGGCCCCCCCCACCTTCCCTCAGAAACACACACACGGGACGGGAGGGGTTTCGCTTTTATTGGCAACGATCTTTATTATCTCTTCCAGTTTTTTTGTTTGTCCTTTTGGATGTGAAAAGAGGCATTCGTTTTCTCTTAATTAAATATCTTTTGTTCTTTTTAATAAAGTAAAGCAAAAAAATATGTACAAATTTTCAATTAAATCGCAATCGATGACTGGGCGGGGCGGGGCGGGGCGGGGGGGGCGGGTAATTATACAAGCACCTTCTGCCAGCTGAGGAGAGAAAAATATAAATACGGGGGAAAAAAAGAGCTTTCTCTGAAAAACAAAACGAAAAAAACTGAAAACAAAAAAATAAACACTTCATCGTAGAGTATCTGCAGGACTCTCCTGATTTCCCCACTTCCACTCAGGGCGGCAGGAAAGGCCTTTAAGGATTCGTACTGCGACGCTATTTCTCGATAGTCCTTTTTTTTCTTCCTTCTCATTTCATCTGCAATGGATAGTTTTTTTTTTTTGTCGTTTTTTGTTTTTTTTCAAGTTTCGATAATATTTGTTTTTTTTTTCACTTTTCCTTCCCCCCCCCCCCCCGACCTCCGACGACGGGCTCCGAGGGAAAGGCGTCGGGGGGTGGGTGGGGATGGTGGGTGGGTGGGGTGGGTGGGGCCGGGCCGGGCCCTCGCCCTGGCCCTCCCTCCCTCCCTCCCTCCCTCGTCGGTCCACAGTCTGTGTGTTGAGAAGCGCACGGGACACGGCTGAGACAGACGCGCTGAAGTTTTGTCGGGGGTGGGGGGTGTCAGGGAGGCGTCGCCCCCCCCCCCTCCCTCCCTCCCCCAGCAGCATAAATGGTCAATGTTCATCACGCCCCCCCCCCCCCTCCCCTCCCCTCCCCCCTCCCCCCACCCCCCAATCCATCCACCGGGACCAGGTCCTCCAGAGTCCAGGCGACCCTCGCCGTAACCCCCCCCCCCCCCCGGCTAGAGTGTCTCCTTAAGACGGCTCGGGCAGCCACTCCTCTTCGTGGTTTTCCTTGTTTTTGTTTTTTTTTTCTTTCTTTCTTTCCGTTTTTTTCGCTGTTTTTTTTGTTTTTTTTTAAAAACGCACTCCAGTCGTCCGACGCGAAGGGGGGGGGGCAGAAAAAAACAAAAAGAGAGGGGACAGGAAGAAACCCGGGGGGGGGGGGGGGGTCATCAAAAATATAGATGTGAAGAGCCTTTCAAAGTGAAGTCTATACACATGCATATATATACGCATGTATGTATATATTTATCATATATATATATATATACACACACATATATATGCATGTACGTATACACATGTATATATATATATAGAGATCATTTAGCAAAGTGTCTTGAATAGTGTTGCCGTGGTGAGGGAAAGCCATTTGTCGAGAAAAGGAAACGAAAAACGAAAAACGAAAAACAAGAGACAAACTTCACAAAAGAGGAGGAAAAACGGAAACACTGAAGGAAATGGCATCGGCTCCCACGGCCTGTAACGCTCCTCAGCATTCTCTCTCGCATTTACTCTCTCCGCTCACTCTCGTTTTTCACTCGTTCCAAAAAGAGACATTCGGTTCGCGCGGGGGGAGGGGGGGGGGGGGACCAAAAGAAAGAAAACCGGGAAACCAGAGAAAAAATATATATAATAGCATGATCGAACCTTCGATCCAAAATACAATCTCTCCCAGTTGAAGAATTTTTTTTTCTTGCTTTTTTTTTTTTTCCTCTCTCCGTTTACGCAGAAGGATTTTTATTCTTTTTTTTTGGGGGGGGGGGGGGGGGCCCGACTCGAGAGCTCTCCCGAGTCGTCCGACGGGACCCCCGTCCTCGTCCCTCCTCCTCCTCCTCGTCCCTCCTCCTCGTCCTCGTCCCCTAGCTGTTGTCGGACTCGTCCTCGGCCTCGCGGAGCCAGGTGAAGAAGGCGGTGACGGACTTGAGGGCCACGCCCTTGCCCTGCTGCTCGGTGGGGTCCTTGCTGGTCTCCCACTTGTAGAAGGCCTCCTCCTTGATGACGTCCTCGTCGTAGAGGGTGTCGAAGAACATCCTCAGCAGGTCTGCACCAGGGAGGAGAGAGGCTTACACACTCCTCAGTACCCATCATCCCACCATTTATCTATCTATCTATCCATCTATCTATCTACACATCTATCTACCTACCTACCCATCTATCTATCCATCTATCCATCCATCGACCTACCCATCTATCCATCTACCCATCTACCTACCTATCATCTATCTACCTACATACCTACCTACCTACCCATCTATCGATCTATCGATCGATCTATCCATCCATCCATCCATCCATCCATCCATCCATCCAACCATCCATCCATCTATCTACCCATCTACCCATCCATCCATCCATCCATCTATCCATCTATCCATCCACCTATCTACCCATCTATCCATCCATCTATCCATCCATCCATCTATCTACCCATCCATCTATCCATCCATCCATCCATCCAACCATCCATCCATCCAACTATCTACCCATCTATCCATCCATCTATCTATGTTCGCATTATATCCAAGTTTCCTTTCTACATATTTGTCTACATTTCTATCAGTGTGAGGCAGCCACTCACTGGGGGGCTGCTCCATCTGCACCATCATGGCCTGCAGGGCGTACAGGGCCTGCAGCTCCTTCTGCTCGTCCTTCAGGTACCTCTGCAGCAGCTTGGCCCTCTGCCTGATCTGCTCCCCGTCCACCTTGTACGGGTTCTCGCCTGCGGGGGACAGGAGAACGGGTTTTTACGCCTGCCGCGGCGCGGAGCCCGGGACGCGCTCCGGACGCGGAGGTGCGAGGTGCGAGGAGGCGACTCACAGATGACCGCCGACTGGCAGATGCACGTCATCAGGGCCCTGACGAAGGCGTTGGACGACGCCTGCTGCTCATCCAGGTTCGCCTGGATGGGCAAACATGGGAGGAAACCCCCGTTCCGTCAAACGGGCCACCACTCGTATTGGAGAATTCATTTCACGTTGGTGACGTCATTCATTCCGAGGCTACCGACCTCGATCCAGTCGAAGATCCTCTGGTTGTTGGCCTTGTCCTGGATCAGCCTGTCCAGCTGCTTGGTCAGCTCGGCCGAGCTCACCTCCTTCCTGCTCGTCTCCGACCCGTCGCCCAGCGTGAACTCCACATTCTAGACAACGGGCACACAGACGGCGGGGGGGGGGGGGGGACATGACCCGTGCTGTTCGTCTAGACACCGTAGGAGGCCCGAGGCTCGACTACGATCGATGGCGGTCTCACCTTTTCTGTCACGAACTTGTTGACGTCCTCGTCCTCGGGGAGGAAGTCTCTCCACCGGAGGCCGGCCTCCCTCCACATCACGCCCGCCTTTTTATGGCTCTGGAGCGGAGGAGACGCGGGATTAGACGCGGGCCGACGCGCGGCATCGCACGACACGATGTCGAATCGGAGTTCTGAACCAAATCGGATCGGTTCGGCTCACCATTCCCTTGCACAGTAGAGTGAGGACGTGGACCAGCAGCACTCCAGCTTTGCCCAGGGGGATCAAAGGCTTGGAAATCTCCCTGCGAGCGGGGGGGGGGGGAAGAAGGCGGACGCAGGTCAAAAAACACGACCGTCAGGCGCGGGCTTCTACGGGAGAGGAGGGGCACACCCACCTGAACAACTCTCCCATGGGGATGCCTCCCTCGTGCAGCATGGGAGTGATGAACTCGGCCAGGTACAGCCACATGTGGGGGATGTCTATGGCCATGTCTTCAGCCACCTCCAGGATCTCCTGAAGCCTGAGGACACGCGCACACACACACACACAGACACTTTTTGAGCTTCGAGCCTGGTTCGTCCGAAGCCGCGTTTTGCCCCCACGGAGCCCCGGGCGAGGCGCCCGGCCCTCCTCTGGACCGACCCTTTGTAGTACTGCGGCGTGGGCAGGGTGCCGTTCTTGACCAGCTGGTGCAGCAGCAGGCCCGTGTGCTCCCTGGCCATGGTGCTGCGCTCCAGCGTGGACTCCAGGCCGTTCCGGACGAACACGAAGAGCAGCTCGGTGCTGCTCAGCTCCTGCACGCACTGCACGGCCTCCTGTCGGCGAGGGGGAGAGGGCCGAGGACGTTAGAGGGGGGAGGGGGGAAGGGGGGGGGGGGTCTGGAACTAGAAACCTCTACAAGCCTTCAGAAAGCTCCGTCCGTACCTTCATGTCGTTGATGTGCAGGTACTCCTCGATGATGGCCGTGGACTTCTTGTTCAGCTCCTCCTCGGACAAGGCGGGTTTGGCGGGGGCGTGGGCGGGCGGGGGCGGCGTGCGCGCGGCGATCTCCCGCTTCACTGTCGACAGGGGAAAACACACACACACACACGGTGGAACCTCGAGACACCAGAGGAATCTGCTCCGGGGGGGCTGAGAAATTCCGTATATAATGAAAATACGAAAAAAAAACTAACCCTAATCCCCCCCACAACCCTAACCCTAAACCCTCCCCCACCAACCCTAACCCTGAATCCTCCCCCACCAACCTTAACCCTAACCCCCAACCAACCCTAACCCTAAACCCCCCCACAACCCTTACCCTAAACCCCCCCCACCAACCCTAACCCTAAACCCTCCCCCACCAACCCTAACCCTAAACCCTCCCCCACCAACCCTAACCCTAAATCCTCCCCCACCAACCCTAACCCTAAACCCTAACAGAAAACAGTGGTATAAAGTGTAAACATATGACTTATAAACAAAGACTGTTTATAAATATGAAAAGGACCGCCCCAAATTTTTCGTTTTTCCGTATGACCGGGCACTCCTAGGTCGAGCTTCCGAGCCCTAACTGAGCCATTTCCCCATCCCCCTGCGGCCACCCACCGCTCTCTTTGCTCCGGGCCCGGTCCCGGCTGCCCCCGCGCTCCCTGTTGTCGGTCATGCTGGCCACCCTGCGGACGGGGTCGGCCGGCCCGCGCTGCTCCCTCTCCCGGCTGCGCTCCTCGCTCTCCCGGCTGAAGCTGCGCTTGGTGAGCTGCAGCCGCTGGCGCTCGTCCCGCCGCTCGTCCCGCCGCTCGGCCGGCCGGTGGGGGCGCTCGTAGCCGTCGCCGCGCTCCAGGCTGGAGCTGTTCCTGCCGGAGGGAGGGAGAAAACGGCGGAGAATGTTAAAAACACACAAAAAGAAAGAAAAACGGAGGAGCGAGGCCTGCGTCCCCGTCCCCCTCACCTCTGGGGAGCTCGTCTGTCTGCGTCCGTGGCCGGGCTGGGGGTGGAGGAGGAGGTGGAGGAGGGCGGCTGCTGTAAGGCTGAGAACCTGTTCAGGGTGCTGGTGGCGGGACGGCCGCCGGACTCAGAGCCTGAGGACCCCACACACACACACACACACACACACACACACACACACACACACACACACACACACACGCACACACACAGAGACACACGTTGAGTTTTGGGGCTTGTCCGTCTCGTTCCACCTCTCAGCAGCGTCGGTGCGGCGGCGTAGCTACCGGAGTCTGCAGGTTTGGCGCTGGTGCCTCCGCTGCTCCCTTTGCCCCAGCTGCCCCACGTGCCCTTCCCTCCTGGGGCCAGCAGCTGGTTGTTGAAGTCCAGAACAGGAGTCTGGGAGATGGAGAGCGATGCTTAGGCCCGCTCAGATGAACCACAAGCCGAGCCGGGCGGAGCAGAGCCGAGCCGCCTCTCTTACCTTTGTGATTTTGCTAAGGCGAGAGGTGTCGATGGGTCGGTTTTTGGAGATGGGCACCGTGTTCCAGCCCTCGTCCTGGGGAGGAGCCCCTCGGCCCGAGCCGTGCGGGCCCCCCCGGCCCCCGGGGCCTCCTCCGCCCATCCGGCCTCCGGGGCCGCTGCCCAGCTCCTTCTTGGAGACCAGCGCCTGGTGCACCTTCATCTGCTCCCTGTGCTCCTCCATCTCGGCCTCTTTGTGGATCTGGTCGATGGTCTTGGGGCCCTGGTCGCCCCGCCGGGGGACCCAGTTGTTCTAGGGTGGAAGCAGAGGGGAGGGAGGCCTCAGGAAACAACCAAGACAGCGCCTTCCCTGTCAAACAGGGCCCAGCGTGCCGACTCGGAGCAGCTGATTTGGGGGCTTGTAGAAACACTGGAGACGGCAGGTTTTGTAACAGTGCGTGGGCGGGACCGGGCGCTCTAACTACAGGACTGCGACATTCCTTCGGTGAAATAGGCGATACCGGAACGAACCGGTCTGGAGGAGACCAGGAGACACACACACGCGCACGCGCGCGCAAAACCATTATTCTGAAGGAGCTGCTTCAAGACATGTGAAAGGAGACGGGTGATCAAAAGCTTACTTACACCTAAGGGCAGCTGTGTGATATGAGGAAGACTTACACCCTGTGTAGAAACTCTGTGTGTGTGCGTGTGTGCGTGTGTGTGCGCGTGTGACCGTACCCGCCGCAGGTCCAGGACGTCCTGCAGCATGAAGCGGATGCGGGAGGTGGTCTTCCTCTCCTTTATGATCTTCTCCATCTGATTGAAGTACTGGTCCATGCGGGGCTGAGGAGGAACAGCGCGGCGCCGGTGAGTGCGTCGCCTTGACGACGGCTCGGAATACAGACTCGACGTGTGTGTGTGTGTGTGTGTGTGTGTGTGTGTGTGTGTGTGTGTGCGCGCGGCACCTTGGCCTTCTCGAAGTCGAGGTCCTTGCCGATGGTGGACAGCAGTCTGCACAGGCACTCCAGGGACTCCTCGTCGTGGTTCTTGAGCAGCTTGACGATGCAGTCGTGCATGATGACCTCGGTGAGCATCTTGAGCTTGAAGAGCTCGCCGATGAACTTGATGTTGCCCAGCGAGCGCCGCCGGGCCTTGTCTTTGGCCTCCTGCAGCTCCTCGAGGAGCCGCTGCTTCTCCTCCTCCTGCCACACAAACGCGCACACACACGTGAACCCTGAGCACGGCCTGGGGGGGGTGGGGGGGCGGGGGGGGGGCGCGTTTGAGGAGGGAGGAGGCGTCTGTCGTACCACCGAGGCGACTTCCAGCTCCTTCTGCTTCTTCTCGAAGATCTCGTCGTCGTCCTTGTCCTTCTCGAACTCCTTCTGGCATCGGTTTAGCAGCAGCTTGCGGAAATTCACAGTGGCTCCCGGCTTATCTGGGATTTGGACTTTAAGCTGGAAAGGACACGGAGAGCGGGGAGGAGGAGGGGGGGGGGTTAAATATAAAAAAAACAAAAAAAAACCTGGGCTTCACACAGAGGTCGTTGCACTCCCATTCCCAGCCAAAGAGCGGAAGGGGACGGGCCACTTAAAGCCGGGCCCCCCGGAGAACTCGGCCGTGACTCCCGCCGTGACCCAGACACCGATCCGAGGCCGTTCCAAGAGACGGCGACCAGCCGGGATGCTCGCGGACACCACACAACTACTAATAAAACAGCTTCCTGTGCTCCTCAAGTCATCTGAATGACAGATCTGATACATAGAGAGAGTACGGGGGGCACCCATTAAAGTTCCCATTATGCACCCATGAATCGGGGTCATTTCTTGTACAGCACCACGGGCCATTATGCGGCGAACACACCCACTAATGGGGCACCCATTAATACAACCGTTAACAGGGAGCGCCCCTTGTATAGCGTAACGGGGGCGCCCGTTATAGGGTGAACACGCCCATAAACCGGGCGCCCATTAGCGTACGTGTCGCCATATAATACGACGCCATATAACGGGCGCCTCCTGTGACAGGCGTGTCGTTCCCACATGAACGGGCGTATTCCGTTAGTCTGTCGGACGACTCGACAGCATATGAAACAAAGTATGACTTCATGGCCGAGGATTTGAAGTCCGGGTGCACTCGGATCGCCGCGCGCCGGACGGCGACCGCGCCCCAGTCGCGACTTTTGCTTGCTCCCATCGAACGCTTTTACGGGCGCCGGGCGTGGGCGAGGGGGCGATAAGGCAGCACCGGCCCCGCGGTGATGCAACGGGAGGGGGGAGGGGGGAGAGAGGGGGAGGGGGGGGGTTACTGATTAGTCCGATCGATCAATACCGCCCCGGCCCTCGCCGTCCCAGCGTGCGGCGCGTCCACCGGTGGTAGGAACAGAATCTCTAGGTAGGAGTTTCCCACCCATCTGAGAGCTTCCCCATCTTCAGAAGTCCTTTTTTGGTTTTTTTAAGCGAACCTGGGCAAGAAAGACTCGCTTGCCGAGGCAACACGCTCAGCCCGAGTGAATTCAAATAGGCAAAAGCCTGTCGGAAGAGGAGCACTTCCGCTCACCACTCACCCCCATAAGGCAACGGCACATGTTGGCGTAGGCCACGGAGAAGTCGGGCTCGGAGATGGCCTTCTCGAAGGTCAGGTCGATGACGCCCTTGAGGCGCTCCTCGGTGTCGATGGTCAGCTCCGTCACCTGCTTCATGAGCTGCTGGAACTTCTGCGGCGTCAGCTTGTTGAGGATGCTGCGCACGCGCTTGAACAGCTCCTGGGTCTTGGCGTGCTCCGGGTCGCCGCCGCCGCCGCCGCCGCCGCCGCCCTCCTCGGCCTCGTCGGCCGCCCGGCCGCGCGCCGGCTTCTTGGCCGAGGGCTTCCACGCCCGCTCCGCCTTGTTGAGCTGCACGTCCTCGCCCAGCGACATGGTGGTGATGATCTTCCTCGGCTCCTTCCTCTGCATCTGCTGGGAGCGCCGCGGGCCGCCCACCCCGATGCCCATGCCCGGGGGCTGGGGGGAGGGGAGGAGGGGGGGGGAGAAAAAAAAGGCGTTTCATTCATGGGTTCTGAAGCGAGGGGAGAGAACTCTGGGATCATTCTGGACGGGACTGTGAGCTTACCGGCCCTCTGGGTCCTCCTCCCATGCCCGGTCTGCCCAGGTTGGCGAAGGAGGGTGTGAAGTCGGGGCCGCAGTTCATTCCCGGCAGGCGGCTGGGGTCAAGCTGACGGAGCGGGGTCTTGTTGGCCTGAGGGGAGTGGAAGGCGCGTGAGACGCAATGTTCAGCAGCTGGAGCGGCATGAGGGACACATGCGGCCACGTTTGCATCGTCACCTTGTCGAGGACCACGTCGGAGATGGCCGGCAGGCCCTCGGGCTTGTTCATGCTGGCCGAGATGAACTGGAAGCCCAGCAGGAACTCCCTGTCGTACTTCTTCTTCTCCTCTGTGTTGATTGGTTTCCATTGCTCTGGAGGAGAGAGAGAGAGATAGCACCTGAGAGTGACCCCACTGTCCATTTCACGCTGACATTTTCTTCGAATGTGAACGGGAGAGAGAGCGCAGGGACAAAATGTCCCCGGCGTAGTGCGCAAGACGCGCTGCAATGCCGCAGAATGTCCACAGGGTGGCAGAGAGGCCGGCAAACCAACCGTAAGGCTGAACAAAAGGGGGCAGTGTGGCTGGCGAACGTGATCTGTGCCCTGTGTGTGGTGATTGGCGGCGCGTTTTCAGGCGGCCAGGGGGGACCCACCCTCTTTGTACTGGTACTTCTTGTCGGTGGGGCTGGGCTCGGAGTCTGGCTGGATGTTCTCGGCGTCCAGCTTGTCCTCCTTGTCCTCCCAGGTCAGGTCGGCCTCCTCGGGGGCCGGAGGCGGGGCGGCAGCCGGGGGCTGGCTCTCGGGGGTCCTGGTCGGGGCTGGCTCGGGCTCCGGCGGCACCACCACCTGCTCCTGGTGCGGAGAGGATTGACGTGGGAGTGAAAACCCCCGTCTATTAAGACATGCGGGGACATGCGGGCACAGGCTGCCACACGCACCTCTTTAAAGGCATCCAGGAGGTCCCCCACGGCCTCCTTTTTGTTCAGATCCTTCATCTTCCTCTTTTTCTTTGGCACAGACACAGCAGCTGCGACGACAACAACACCTTCTGATCAGCAAAAGCAAATGTGATGGGAGCATTTCTGCGAGTGATGGATGGATGGACGGATGGATGGATGGATGGATGAATGAACGGATGGATGGATAGATGGATGAATGGATGGATGGATGGATGGATAGATGGATGAATGGATGGATGGATGAATGGATGGATGAATGGATGGAGAGCGTGTGAACTGACCTTGCATAGTAGTTTCTATGAGGGCCGGGGCGACGGCGGGGGGAGGAGGGCTGTCCTCCCTGTCCTCTGCTGCAGGAGTGGGAGGAGCGGGCACTGGTTCGGGGGCGCTGTCCTCTGCGGGGAGCATCTCTGTGGGACACGTCGGCGCCTCCTCCTCCTCCTCCTCTTCCTCCTCCTCCTCCGTCGCCACCACCACCTCCTTGGCGGCGGCCTGGGGCACTGGGGTGTCCTCCTCGATGCGGAGGGCGAGCGCGGGGGCGGCGGCCGGGGCCTCGGGCTGGCCGGCCACCGCCTGGGCCGCCGGGTCGGCGGGGACGTCCAGGACTGAGGGTTCGGGCCGGGGCTCCGGCTGGGGCTGGAGCTCGGGCTGCACCACGGGCTCCGGGGTGGGCGCGGGCGGCGCCCGGACGGCCTCGGCCTCCGGGAGGTCGGGCTCGGCGATGGGGCTGTCGTCCCGCTCGGCCGTGCTGACCGCCGGCACCTCGGGGTCCCGGGGCGCGGGCAGCGGCAGGCCGTTGGGGAGGCGCAGCTCCTCCGGCTGGGCGATGGGAGACTCCGGGGGCGCGTCCAGGTGAGAGGGGGGCAGCGTCGCCGAGAGCCTCTCCGACTCGGCCCCGGCCAGGCCGTTCGAGGAGGAGGACGAGGAGGAGGGAGCGAGAGGAGCGTCCGTGGAGGCCGCGGCCTCCTCCGTCTCGGCCTCATCCCCCTCCGGCGTCTCCTCCGGGGCTCTCTTGTCCGTTTTGTCTTGTGCGGGGGCCGGGACGGGGTCGGGCAGGGGGGCGGGGTAGGCGGGCACTTCCGGTGCTG
Source organism: Karalla daura (assembly GCA_029224185.1). NCBI lineage: Eukaryota > Metazoa > Chordata > Actinopteri > Chaetodontiformes > Leiognathidae > Karalla > Karalla daura. The sequence continues at coordinate 4,692,397 of CM055198.1, forward strand.
ATTGCGCCTCCCTGGGGGGCGGCGGCGCGTCCATCACGTCGGCGATGGGAGCAGAAGAAGAAGACGAAGAAGACGAAGAAGGTGCGCGTGCGGGGACAGGATCGAGAGGGGGCTCCCCTGGTCCTGAGGGGAGAGGGGACGAGGGGGGCTTAGTGTTCGTGTCCGAGTGGGGGGGCGGGGCCTCGGAGAGGCCGAGCTCGGCCTTGGCGAGGTCTGGGGTCTTCGACGGGGGAGGAGGCGTGGGCTTCCCTCGGTCATCTGGGGGGGGGGGGGAGCAGAGAGAAGGTTAGCGCGGTTGCGAGGATGGGTCGGAAGGAGGGAAGGAAGGAAGGAAGGAAGGAAGGAAGGAAGGAAGGAAGGAAGGAAGGAAGGAAGGAAGGAAATAAGTGCCACATTGCCCGGGGATCAACTTCCTGACATACTGCCCCAGTGGAGCAAATGAAGCACGGGCCACCACAGCCTTCTGGTCCCATTTGCAGCCTGTGTGCTCAGCAAAATGACCCCATTGGCTGCTTTTCGACTAGGATTCCTCTGACAGACTGAGACGGCCGGTCGATCTTCGTCTGTGCTTCTGGATATGTGACGGGACCCCGGCACGAGACGCTCCCCGGCCTGTGAACGATGGACGGTGCTCGGCTATGAGTCACCACCTGGGGGAGGGGGAGGGGGAGGGGGAGGCGTTGCTAATGGCTGCAGAGATTCTGCTCGATATCGCCCAGCTCGAGTGTGTGAGTCATCGACTCCTGATCGTGGCCCGCAGGCTGGGACGATACGGCGCCCTCACTTTCACACCGTTTTACTCACACGGAGGTCACCGAATGCGTTTTAAAGCAGGTGCAGTCCCTTGTCGACCAATCAGCGTTGTCCAGGCACGAGGTCACGCGCGGCAGCCTACGCTTTCCTTCCTCGGTTGCGTTTCGATCACTTACGGATTCCCGTTTATTATCGCCGGGGACATCTACGCGTCGATAACATGTCCGGGATCCGCAGGTCCCACATCCAAACATCCAAGTCACGATGGCCACAGTGGAACGGTGCCACGGGCGGGAGACGGCGTTAGGAGAATTTCATTGTGTGTGTGTGTGTGTGTGTGTGTGTGTGTGTGTGTGTGTGTGACCAGGGGCGCAGATAGAGGGTGGGACAGGTGGGACTCGACCCACCCAGATTCGAAGGCACTTCCGTCCGTCCCCCCTCGCTTTAGGACGGGGTGACCAGACGTGCCGGATTTCAGCAGGGAACGGTCCCCGATTCGGCCGCCCTGTCCCCCGGGTAAAGTTGTCCGAAGCGCAGAGGGTGAGCAAGAGACGCAGAGAGTGAGAGAGAGTGAGAGTGAGTGAGAGAGAGAGTGGGTGAATGAGTGAGTGAGTGGGTGAGAGAGAGAGACAGAGAGAGAGATAGAAAGAGAGATAGAGAGAGAGAGAGATAGAGCGAGAGAGAGATAGAGAGATAGAGAGATAGAGAGAGAGATAGAGAGAAAGATAGAGATAGAGAGAGAGATAGAGATAAAGAGAGAGAGTGAAAGAGAGAGAGAGAGTGCGAGCAAGCGAGCAGCACAGAAACGTCTCCAGGAGAGAATGGGTCCGAGGGGGCGGCACACCCCCCCCCCCCAACCCCACCCACCTTCAGTAAGGTGCCCAATCTTACTTTAGGATCGGTCGCCTCACTTTAGGAGAGAAAAGCCCATCTGCCGGCAGCTCTCCCCCCCCCCCCCCCAAAAACCTACATGCGACCCCCCCCCCCCCCTCCTCCTCCCCCCCCCCCTCCCCCGTCCATGTGGCACTCACCTGGTCTCAGCACTGCTGACGTAGCAGCAGCTGCGCTGCTCTCACCGTTGGCCTGGCCCAGCGCCGCGCTCTCTGCTCCAGATATGGCTGTCTGTTTGGGCAGAGGTTGGGCAGAGAGTTAGTGGGGAGGGATGGGGGGGGGGCTGACCTTAGAGCCCGGGACAATGTTTTCCGCATGAAAAAGTAAAAAGAAAGAAAGAAGGAAAGAAAACCGCGTTGGTCTCCAGTTTGCCACCCCGAGCCACGTGCCTTTGACTTCCAAAGTCTGTGGCCGCACATTCCTCGCGGGACTTCAGGTGGCATGCTGCGAGGTATCGACCATTTCGGCGCGGGCCTGAAGAGGACTCACCTGTGGCGGGGTTGGGGTGGAGCCGCTGCGGCCCCCGGACATAATCTCCTCCGTGATGTCTTTGCCTCCTTGGTTGGGGTCTCTTATTCTGATCTGGGGGGGGCAGAGGGAAGCGGCCCACGGTCAGAGTCAGAGACGCACCTTCATCGGCATGAAACGGCCAGCGCACACACACGCGCGCGCGCACACACGCATTCTTCGAGGTGACTACGCTCTCACGCTGCTCCTCTTCCCGGTTACGCACATTCTGCTCGGGAGCTGAGAAGCACGGGCGCTCGAAAGCTTCCCATGCCACGGGGGTGACAACAACAGACGTATGACCACTTAGAGTTGGGGACAGTTGAACTGTCATAACTTTTTAAAAAGTTTTCTAACTCGGTTCTGACTTAGTGACAGGTAGAACGGACAAAAATGAAAGGTGGGGGGGGGGGGGGGGGGGGGGGGGGGGGGGGGCTTTTTCTGCCCCGAACGCGACATGTATGAGGGTCACGTGCCTGAGCGGAGCCGCACGCAGTCCCGACAGTCCCAACGCCACACCGAGAAGTCTCAGCCTCCCCCGGGCCCGGTCTAACCCGGGGCCCCGCTCCGCGACTCACGGGCCGGTTCAATGAAAGCCCCGTTTCTCGCATTGCGCGAGGCGCACGCCAAATCCGCACCCCGCACGCGCACGCACGCACACACCCCAAAAAGAAAAGAAAAAACAGAAACGCAAATTCCTCTGCCGTGCGAGCGCGGTGCGCTTTTTAGGCGAGAAAGAGAGAGAGAGAGAGAGAGAGAGAGAGAGAGAGAGAGAGAGAGAGAGAGAGGGAGAGAGAGAGGGGAGGAGGAGAAAAAAAGCCTCGAGCGAGAGCGGAGCTACGCGACTCGTCGGGCGCACTCCGGGCCCGAACTTAAAAGTTGTTTTGAAAGAAGAAGGGAAAAAAAAGAAGAGAAAGAGCCTCGAAGTCTGACGAAAGGGCCCGACAACCACCTAGAGCTCCTGAGCGGAGCGGATCCGATCACGCCCTCTCGCGAAGCACCCGCACACACACACACACACACGCATGCATACACGCATACATACAGACAGACAGACGGTGCAAACGCACGCCTTCAAATCTATCCAGCACTCTTCAACCACCCCAACCCCCCCCCCTTTTCCTCCCTCCCTCTCACTCACACTCGACATATTCTGCCCCCGGGAAGTCCGAGCTGTCATGGAAGTGGCACGAGCCGCGCGGCTGCTAAATAAAGCCACGCAGCGCGCAAGAGTCACCGCAAAAGAATTAAAAGCCGCGGGGACGGGGGGGGGATAGCGGCTAGCCTCCGTAACAGCCTCCGTAACAGCCTCCATAACAGCCTCCTGAGCCCTGTCTGTCCCCTCTATCTGCCTGCTGACCTTTACCTGCTTCGCTACTCCCCCCCCCCCCCCGCTTCCCCGGAGGATTACTAACCCTAGCGGGCCTCTCTCATCCTGGGGCTGGAGTAGCCGCGGCAGGCGGGCGGGCGGGCGCGCGGCTCGGCTCGGCGGGCCGGACTTTAAGCCCCGCGCGGGGCACCGTGGCGGACGTGGCGGGTCGGAGGCCCGGCTCGCGGACACATCCAGGCTGCCGAGAGGGGAGGCGGGCGCCGGCAGAACGGGACGGAGCAGGGCTGGGCCCTGGCTGTCAGAAAGTAAGACAGCTAGCAACTTGACTCCCTCCCTCTCTCGCTCGCTCTCTCTCTCTCTCTCTCTCTCTCTCCCTCCCCTCTCTCGCTCGCTCTCTCTCTCTCTCTCTCTCTCTCCTCTCTCTCTGTAACACGCTGCACAGGCAGGGAGGGAGGGAGGGAGGGAGGACAGAGAGAGCTGGGCTGTAAAGCTATGGTATTGGAATGCAGGAGCCCGCCCACAGAGACCAACAGACAGTTAGAGAGGCCAGAGGGGCAGGATAGGGAGGGGAGGGGAGGGGAGGGGAGGGGAGGGGGGGGGGTGCTGGTGGTGGGAGGGTCTGCAGGGAAGCAAAAAAAAAAAAAGGTTATCCTTATCAAATGAGCAGCAGCTAGCTGGAGGAACTCCCCCCGTTTTTAGCCTCGTTTCCCTCAAGTCTGCTCAGTCACCCGCTCCTCCCTCCTCCTCCTCCTCCACAGGGTTCCGAGTGGAGAGAAGGAAACCAGTACGGGAGGAGGAGGAGGTGGAGGAGGAGGGGGGGGGGGGGGGTGGCGGGGGGTGCCACAGCAGCAGGGGGGAAGGCTGGTTGGTTAGCCCTTCCGGCTCACCAGGGGGGAGGAGACCGGTGGCCACGTGGAGCTGAGCTATGTGCTGACACGTCCTTCGCCCCCCCCCCCCCCCTCCTCCCCCTCCGCCCCTCCAGATACTCTCTCTGTACACTCGGTGAGCGAGCGAGCAAGCGAGGGAGGGAGCCAAAGAGTTGGAGGAGTGAGGCTACTTCGCAAACGCTACAATTTTTGCCCGTCATCCTCCGGTGGAACGGGCTGCAAGTCGCTGAATGGTGACATTGAAAGACGGGCCACAAAGGGCTGGGGTTAGACTTCCTGAAAGGCAACAGCCTCCTCTGTTTCCACTCGCATGGAGCCAGTGGGGAGATGGGATTCTCTGGGAGGTAGCGTCCGATGGGCCGTCAAGCCAGGGGCCCCGAGTCCATGAACAACCCCCCCCCCCCCCCACCCCCCCCCCCCCCCCCCCCCCCCCCCCCCCCCCCCCAAGAATACAAAGCTGGTGCTATGAACCAGGGAGTGTACACACAGCTGCCTTTACATAACATCCCTGCAGCTCAAGTACAAACATCAGCCACTGTGGCAGAGCTGGACCTCCTCTGGTCGCCATCCGCCACCTCGGGCCTTTAGACCCGGACTTGTACAGTCTGTGCTGACGCGCCGACGTGGACCCTATAGCACCTGATAAGCGTCCCCAGTGGCGTCCTGCAAGGCAAGGAAGACCTCCATCCTGTTTTAATCTGTAATCTGGCAAGCAGACCGTAGGATTTCAACAGCCTCGAACCCCGGTGCCAAAACGAAGAATTCTGCACAAGAGGCACGTAAGAGAAAGAATTTTGGTGGTGCTAGTAGTAGCCCATTCACCCATTACCTGCTGGCGCCCATCTCCAGCTCGTATAGGGTGAGGGCACAGAATAGGTTTTCTGGCAGATGCGTATCTTAAAGGGGAAACGCGTTACGCAAGACGCAGCTGGCATCGCAAGTCCGAAATGTAAAAAAAAGCAAACAAAACAAACCAAAAAAAAAAGTGATTACATGAGAGGCACGGAGTGGGGGCTACAGTTCGCAGAGAGCTACCACATACCAGGCCAGGGCCATCTTAGAAACACTAGACAGACGCGCTGTAGAACCGGGGGGGGGGGGGGGCGCGCAGCCCGGGCTGACACGCACCACGCCAGGGTTCCACTTGTCCTCCGGTGCCAGCGCCACGCACTGAACCCGGTGACTGGAGAACCTAGTGCAAGTCTGATCAGATCAAAACCGGGCCCACGCTGCGCTTCCCGAGCCCCGCAGTGACAAAGCATCATGAAGCATCATGGTGAACAACGCCGTATGACCTGGCCCCTGAGAGAGACACACACACTCTCACACACACACTATCTGCTAAGCAGACTTGTGAGTCTGTCACTCACTTTTCTTCTGGCCTTTTTTTTTATATTCTACATATTTTTAGCATTCATGTGTTTTCCAACAGAGGAGGGTTGAGTTGTCAGTGGCTATATTCAGAAGGGAGACCTCATTCTAACAGCATCCAGCCGCACCTCGCCTACACGCTTCGTGCGATTTGGTCCTTCCAGTGAAAGTTCATAAGACCTTACTGCCTTAAGCTTGCAATATCACTAAAACGCATGTGCGGATCACTGAAATCAAAGCACCAAAGCACCAGTACCGGTACCTGGTTTCCCCCCCCCCCCCCCATCAACCTTATGCGGGACGATGGAGGGAAACGAGCCGCTCCATGCCTCTCTGGGAGGAGGCGTACCTGCTTGCGTTCCGGCTTGGTGGGGATGTGCTGGGGCGGCTGGGGCGGGCGGCTGCTGCTGCTGGGGGGGGCGGTTCATGATAACCGGCGCCGCCGGCACCGACGGGGGTGAACTGGGGCTGCGCGGGGTAGTAGGCCCCGGCTGCGGATCACACAGAGAGAGAGAGAGAGACAGAGAGACAGAGAGAGAGAGAGAGAAAGAGAGAGAAAGTTAGCCCACACCTATAAAACCCACCTGACCCAGCCACCTCGGCCTGTTATACACACACACGCACACACGCAAGCAACCACGCAGCCACCCACACAGTGTTGACACAACAGCGCAACGGCCTGTGTCGGCCATGGTCTGAGAGTCCTGTCGGCCTGACCCTCGAGGCCTCGCCTTGGGAAAAGCTGCATCCAGGGCCCCGAAAGGTTCGATTCCCCGGGGTGGGGTGGTGGTGGTGGTGGTGGTGGTGGTGGTGGTGGTGGTGGGTGGGGGGGGGTCGTGTCATCGCGTCACCGCAGTGACGCGGCTGCACCTTTTTAAGCCCCGGAGTCCCCTCCGGGCCATGTGACCGCTTCTTAGGACCTCCACCGAGCTCTCTCCCCCTCTCTCTCTCTCCCTCTCTGGTGAACAACTCGTGCCGGACGAGGTCTGGGGTCGCAGAAGTCCGCGGAATGTCTGAAGCGACGTTTCAGCGTCGGAGCTCCGGCCGAGATCAAAACAGGCCGACCGGGGATTGAGCGCGAGACATCGGCCGGGCCCCGACTCGCGATCCAATTTGACCCGATATCTGCAACGATCGGCACGGACCAGCGCGGCCCGGCTGGCCAATCGCTCCGTCAATGCACTCGTCTCCACGCGGTCCGAGCGGGCGGCTAAACATCGGGTGATTTTCATCAAAAAAAAAACTGGTTTTTTTGGGCGTTTTCTGGTTTTCCCGCTCAACATCCGGACGTGGCGCCCCGGCAGGCCTCGGACGGGCCTGCGGGCCGTTGACACAGCGCGACCAAGGGGTTAAAAAAAAAGGGGGTAGGGGGGAGGGGGGGGGGGAGAAAAAAGGAAAAAAAAAAGCTCTCCACGGGGTTCAAAGAACCTGTATGAGCCGACGCGGTCAATACTGTCAACAAGGCTGTCCGGCGACTCTGTGACGTTACCTGGCCTTGTGGCCGGGCCCCCGCTACGGTTTGACACCAGAGCTGTAGGCCGCCGTCAAAGAGCCGGGGCTAGAAAAGCTGAGAAAGAAAAAAAAAGAAGGTCCCGGGACTGAAGAGGCCTCCCTTTCAGTCCCCGGCGGCTGCCAGCTCCGGCTCTGCCTCTTCCCCCCCCCCCCCCCCCTCTGCGGGCATTTCGCTCTAACTCGCATTAACTGAGTGTGCATTGTTGACCGGGGAGCCGGGCGGCCCTAAATATAGTCAAAATCCCAACACCGGCTCGGGGAAAGGGGAGCCGGGAGCGCAGGAGGGAAAGGGAGGGAAGGCAGACGGACAGAGAAAGAGAGAGAGAGAGAGAGAGAAGGGAAGAGAGAGGGCATGCTCGAAGCCAAGGAGAGCCGGGGGGGGGGGGGGGACCGTCCTTGGATGCTGCGCCTGTCTGCGCAAGCGAGAACCTCGAAGACGCTGCGAAAGTGAGAGGCCTGGGGGAGCAAATGGCCGGGGTTTTGAGGTGAGGGAGGTGCGCGGAGACGCCTACCCTCAGAGTCCTGCTTCTCCCGAGAGCCGCGGTTCCCCATGCTGAGCGCCTGCTCACTGTGCAAGTGCGTGTGGCCGGAGCAAGGGAGGAGAGGGGGGCGGCTCCTGCTCAAAAAACCCCCTCTCTCTACGCTTTCCCGTCCTCGCTACAGGTGCCCCTCTCAGAATGACTTCTTTTGAGCGCTCAGCCCTCCCTCTCCCAGCGTCTCTCCATGTTTGCTCCTCCCTCTGACCTTCCTGATTCCTCCCTGCCTTAGACTCCCCCCCCCACCTTTCTGCCTCCCTCCCTCCCTTTTCCCCCTCTCTCTCTGGAGAGCGCCGGCAGGCGAGAGCTGTTCGGTTGTGTTACTCCGGTTTGCCCGAAGATTCCCCAGCCGGGGCAGAGACATCTGATCTCGCGTCCTACTACAAAAGCAAGGGGGGGGGGGTAGGTGGGTGGTGGGTGGGTGGGGGGTGGGGGGGTGTTGGCCTGTGTGCACGTACGTGTGTTTGTGGGACGGGCAAATCACGGAGCTCGGTGGGCGGGAGTCTTAAAAATAGTCAGCGGAGTGTGCGTCCGAGTCTACCTGACTACTAGAAAAGGAGTCGGTGGGTCAGAGAAGACCACACCACTGAGAGGACGGGGTGGGGGGGGTGACTGGGTGAAACTGGGTGAAACGAGCCTCCTGCAGGTAAGGTGAGGAGTCTCACCGTGTCCACAGATGGCATCTGACCGTGACCTCATTGTTTGCCCCGGTGACCTGGAACCTGGAGCAGCCTTCCAGACCCCCCCCACCCCCCACCCCCCATTCCCCCACCCCGTCTCCCACCCCCACCCCAACCCCCCCCCGGCTCTGCCTCGGCCAGCACTGTGGTCAGGGCCCATGGCGGGTCAGAGTCTGGGAGCTCCGGCTCCCGGCCGGGTCACATGACCTGCTATTTGGGATCGCGTGCCAACCGCATATCATGACATGCCATGTGGACCGGCGCAATGACCACAGAGACACACACACACACACACACACACACTACAACAGTGTGGGTATGCAAATAGCAACGCAGCCCCCTTATGTCATCACTGTTGTGAACAGACAAATGGATCCAGACAGATAGATTACCTCATGTAAGGTATAATATGTGCCTCTCATAAAAAGAACATTTATCTGCAGCCTGTTCCGTTGCTGTTCCGTTGCCCCCCCCCCCGATACTGCATTTTTACTATTGAAGCAAAAATAACACAAAAAAAAGAGACACAAACGCGTGAAACGTGCATCCTCCTCCATATGAAACAACAGCATCGAGTCGGAGGCTCGAGTGAGGGCTGAGCTCAGTGAGAATTTAAACGAGGGGGAGGAAGAAAGAGACGAAGAGGGCTCCGGGAAGCCTCCGGACGTGGTCCGAGCTCCGTCCGGAGGCTTTCCTGGCCTTTCCCTCTTGAGAAGACCACGCCACACGGCTCTGAATGTATAAATCGCTGCCTCCCCATTCCCTCGTCTTTTCCCCTTCCGAGTCAGACGAAGCGCTCTCCGCCGGCACCCCTCGGCGGACGTGACATCCCGACCCACTCCCCGATCCGTCCACTGCCGCTCGCGGGTTCCCCCCGGCGGACGTGCGGACCTGTGGAGGAGCTCGTGCTTCCACGGGTCCCGCATTCGGGCGTCCTATCGCTGATGAGCTGCAGTTCAAACAAAGACAAACACATAGCTCGGATGCCTGTCCGGCGAGCGGAGGGGAGGAGGGAGGGGAGGGGGGGGTGGGGGTGGGGGGGAGGAGGGTCCAGCAAGTTTGTTCTGAGGGCACCGTCGCCTCTCCCCGGCGCAATGGCGGCCGGCCGCCTCTAGAGGGGGGTGGCGGCACGGAGGACGGAGGGCAGGCCGGGGCCGGGAGGAGACGACAAGCGAGGGACGTGACATCGGAGGCGAGTGGGAGCGAGCGTCTGGGGCCGAGGCCAAGGTTGAGCAGCGCGGCCGCGTGCGTGTCCTCGAGCGTTGCGCACCGAACTGTAAAGCAAGACCGAGACGCTTCTCGCCCCATTGGGATGCTTAGAATTATTGTTATTTGGTCCTTTTAGAGTCTGCTTTGACTTCAGAAGTCGGCCGGCTTCTGTTTTCGTGCCTTCTGCCTCTCGTCCCTCGCGTCCTCTGCTGAAGTGCGAGAGCCGCTTTGGATTTCGCGTGCCAAAAAAACCACAAAAACGAAACAAAGACACTCGGGCGAAGGTGCCGGCCAGAACATCGTGGTCCAGACGCGGGGAGAGAGAGTCTGAAAACGCCTCACTCGGTCTAGCGGGCGTCACACGTGCCAGGAGAGGACACCGCGCTGAGGCGGCTGGAGGTGAAGTGACGCATTTCTCCCTTTTTTTTTGAACCACTTCCCACAGCGGGATTGTCTCGTTCCGACTTCTCCCATACGGCGTAGCGCTCCCCCAAAAGCCTCGGCCTCGTGTGCGGCAGTGTCTCTGTGTGTGTGCGTGTGTGTGCGCGTGTGTGCGCGAGTGGCTCAGGCGAGGCCCCGGGTAGAGCCTCTTACCGTAAGTACCATATTCAGCAGGGCTGGTGCCTGGGTAGAAGCCTGGGGTGCCCGCCGCCACCGGGTACTGCTGGGGTGTGGCCACATAGGTCGTCGACCGGTACTGAGGGGGGGGGGGGGGGGGGGGGGGGCCCAAAGAGAGGAGGAGAGTTAGACGCAGGGATGAAAGCAATAAAGAGGAGTTTTTCCCCATATGCCGTGTAGGAGGGGAGGGGCTGGTTTGAGCTACCTGTCCTGGTATGAAGTAGGGTCCCTGGGGAGAGCTGGGGAAGGGCAACTGCTGCCCGGGGATCATCATCATCTGGGAGCCATGGCCGGCCTGGTAGACGTGGGTGGGCGTCACAGGCCGGGGGGCCGCTGCTGGGAGGGACGCCCGAGGCCCGCTGGCAGGGGGCAGGCTGGGCCTGTTCGGGTAGTAGGGCTGGGAGAGGAGGGGCAAGAAGATGGGTGAGAGAGAGAGAGAGAGAGAGGGGGGGGGGAGAGGGGGAGAGAGAGAGACAGAAAGAGAGACAGAGAGAGAGAGAGAGACAGAGACAGAGAGAGACAGAGAGAGACAGAGAGAGAGACAGAGAGAGAGAGAAAGAGAGAGAGGGGAGAGAGAGGGGGAGAGAGAGAGATGAGAGAGAGAGAGAGAGACAGAGAGAGACAGAGAGAGAGAGAAAGAGAGAGAGAGAAAGAGAGAGGGGGGAGAGAGAGGGGGAGAGGGGGAGAGAGAGAGAGAGAGAGAGAGAGAGAGGGAGAGGGGATTAGGAAAGGTAAGGATGATGAGTGATCGCAGAGTCAGGTGGAGGAGAGGGGGAATGGAAACCGGGGGGTCGGAGAGAGAGAAGACAAACGAGCGGGTCTGTTGGTTTCCTTTCTGGGGGCCGCGACATCGTGCGCTGGTCCCTCGCGGGATTTTATCTCGGGGCGCGGGGGGCGAGGCCCGGCTCGCCTAAGAGGCTAGGCCCGCGCTTCGAGCCTATGGCCGGACTCCAACTGGAGCCATATTGGCCCGGCCTGCCAGGGGAGATAAAGCGGCTAGTGCCGCTCCATTCACAGGCCCCTCATTGACATTCTGCCGCGGGCCCGGGAGCTAACTGCCCGTAGCCGGGCGGAATGACGCCACGCCAACCACGCGCAAACCGCTGCCAGATATTAGGCACACACGAGTGCGCTCCTCCAGAGGGTGGAGGGGTAGTGGGTGTGTGTGTGTGTGTAGGGGGGGTGGGGGGGGTGGAAAAAACTGGAAGCAAGAGGAAAATCGAGTTACCTGTAGCGACCTGAAGCTTCCCTTCAGCAGTGCAAACACAGACGACACACAGCGGATGGAAGCAATGAGAGAGGGAAGAGAAGAAGGGTCGAGAGAGAGAGAGGAAAAAAGAGAGAGAGAGAGAGAGAGCACCACGTTCAGTGAGAGCAGAGCCCGAGAGACCGTCCCTCCTGAGCCAAGCAGTGAATGGACGGGCGGCATGCGGAGAACGGGCGGGACCGTGAACATTTAGCTGCCACCGCACTGTACACGACTCGAGCATCAATGTTTCCTGGCAGGGGGCGGCCCAAAAGAGTGTGTCGGGACTAGGTGGCATGCAGTGTTCGGCACGAACAGACACGACAGTAGCTCCGCCTCTGAGGACGGGCCCCTGACGCTACGCCGTGTGCACATGTCGGTGTGTGGGTGTTAGTTCCGTCGTGCTGTTAGTACCTGTTGGTGCATAGGCCGGGGCCCCGGGGCAAACTGGAGGAGGAGGAGGAGGAGGAGGAGAGGCAGACAGGACAGAGGTTACAGACACACACAAAAAAAAGAAAAAAAAACCCCAAAAAAACCAAGCGGGGGAGACGCACGCTCCGATCTCCGACCACGAGGCGCCACTCAGTTCTGCACCTTTTCAAAAACCGCGCCTCAAAGACCACTCGGGGGGAGGGGGGGGGGACTGGAAATACAGATACGAAACGGCGTCAACATCGTGGTCGAAAAAGGTACGAAAATGAAAATGCGGTCGGCGTCCGGAGTCCGGTGGGGGAGGGGGGGGGAGGGGGAGGGGCATTCAAAACCGGTGCAGAACTGGCCAGGAGTAAGGAGCTGAACAGACATGCGGGCCTACGGAGGAAGTCTGATGTAGGAGTCTGTGGCGTTTCCCACCGTGGAGATGCCAGATAGGGACAGCGAGGAGTCGAGAGGGGGGGGGGGGGGGGCGGCTGTGATGTCATCCACGGGTATGCGTGAATCCGTGATCCGATGGCCGGCGCTGCCTTGAAACGATGTCCCGGAGGAACCTCGAAAATCGAGGCTGCCCGGGTCCGATTGAAATTCATACGCTCAAATTCACCTCGGAGCTGGATCGCATGTTTGAGGGGTTTTCCTCAGATCAGCTGGGTTCCGCGTAATCCCGTACGCTATCAATCGGAGTTCATTTTGAGCGACCCCGGCCCGATTATCCCCCACGCCCACGGATACGGCTGTGTAGACTGTCGGTTCCTAGCGAGGGGGTGGGGGGGGGCAATTAGCAGGGATATTGGCGGCCAGAAGAAGAAGAAAAAAACAGATATACTCCATTGCTGCTTTTCATCTGACTGGTCGGCCTGATACTCGTTACGAGTCGGGGGGCGGGGGGGGCTGGCTCGGGAATGAAAAACACCAGACGTGGTGAGGTGTAGCTGGCTGCTTGAGGACGAGGAGGAGGAGGAGGAGGAGGGACGAGGAGGAGCGTGGAGCGGCGAGCGGGCCTACCTGTCGGGGCTGTGGGGGCGGGTTCATTTGTGGAGGCGGCGGGGTGGCGAACACAACCGAGGGCGGCTGCCCGGGCGGGAACGAGGGCTGCGAAGAGACGACAGGAAGTGATGTCAGCGGCGGGGTGGGGAGGAGGAGGGGGAGGGGGGGGGGTGGCGAGGACGCCGGGGAGACGGGGGCCGGGGTCCAGAGCGTGGCGGGAAAGGGGCGGGGCCAGGCGGGGCGAGCGGGCTCCTTACCTGCGCCAGGCCGGGGGAGGGGGCGGGGTGGGGGGCGGAGGGGGATCCTGTTATAGGCTGTGGTGCTTTATTCATTTCATGGGGTGCTGCATGGGGAGGCAGACGCGGACCTGTGTACGAATCTGGGGAGAAAGAGAGAGAGAGAGAGCGGGACAGGGGAGGACACGAGGTGAGCGGAGCGTCTCGGGCCGGCTCCCGTCCCGCCTCGTTGTCGTCGCTTACATTTATGAACCTCTGCAGGTCCCGGGCGTAGTCACGGCGAACGTTTTGTTTCCTAGGAGGTACAAAAAGAGAGGCCGGGTTAATAAACGAGGACACGCTGGACAGCAGATTTCTGAATACGGCGGAACCTCGACCTCCGAACGCCACATTACGGGGAAAGCTCAGATCAGGAATTGGGCTCGGAAGAAATTTCCGGCCCGTTTAACGACCAAAATATTCGAAATACGAAAATCAAATCGAAACTGGGGCGGTCCTTTTTACACTTATCAACAGTATTATAATAGTAGTATTATATCAAAACAGTCGTATATTCACACTTTGTACGACTGTTTTGGGGACGGGACAGCATGATTTTTGGTGTTTTCGTGAAACGCATATTCCGAGATAAGAAAGCCCCTCCGGAACGAATCAGCGTCGCGTCTCGAGGCTCCACCGTGGACTGCGTGGGGTTCGTCACCGGGGTTGACCCAGGTGGCCGTCACTGCGAGTGGGTGTCTCGTCCAGGTGGGCGAGGGCGGCCATGACACCCCCCCCGAGGGATTACGCTAATTACACCCCCGGCCTCGTCAGTTCGGTGCCCGGTCCCAGAACTCATTCAACTACGACAAGAGGCTTCCTCACCACACACACACACACACGTCTCGGAACAAACAGCACGTGCGCGTGCTCGTCACACATCTCTCCCCTCCACGGCGAACGGAGCAGGCGGAGGTCGTGGGCGCGTGCCCCGCCGCTCCTCCTCCCCCTCCCCGACCTCTGACCTCCGTCGAGCCGCTCCGCTGGGCACGCGCCCCGCGCCAGAGGGGTAAACCAAGCCCGGCGTTCGGTTCCCGAGCGGCTGAGAGAGAGAGAGGGAGAGAGAGAGGGAGAGAGGGAGAGAGGGAGAGAGGGAGGGAGAGAGAGAGAGAGAGAGAGAGAGAGAGAGAGAGAGAGAGAGAGAGGGAGAGAGGGCAGCCGGCGTCGTCACCCGCCGACTCACGGGCCGCCCGCCCGGCTCCGCTGTCGCCCGTGCTCGAGTCGTACGCGTCTTACAGTAGTGACACATTTGGTATTTATAGCCGAGGCCCACGTTATCGCCCCAGAAATGCCCTCTCTCTCACACACACACACACACACACACACACACACACACACACACACACACACACACACACACACACACACACACACACACACACACACACACACACACACACACACACACACACACACACACACACACACACACACACACACACACACACACACGCGCACACACAGTAGCTCGCTCGCAGTGAGTGAAGGGGAAAAAAAGCCTGAGTCATGATGAATAAGGCTGTTTTTCTTTTCTCTCTCTCTCTCTCTCTCTCTCTCTCTCTCTCTCTC
>CM055198.1:4707302-4712302 GCA_029224185.1 Karalla daura
AGAGAGAGAGACAGAGAGACAGAGACGGAGAGAGAGAGAGACACAGAGACAGAGACACAGAGAGAGACAGAGAGAGAGACACAGAGAGAGACAGAGACAGAGAGAGAGAGAGAGAGACAGAGAGAGAGACAGAGAGAGAGAGAGACAGAGAGAGAGACAGAGAGAGACAGAGAGAGACACAGACAGAGAGAGACACAGACAGAGAGAGACACAGACAGAGAGAGACAGAGAGACAGACAGAGAGAGACACAGAGACAGACAGAGAGACAGAGACACGGAGACAGAGAGAGAGAGGCACAGAGACAGAGAGACAGACAGAGACAGAGAGACAGAGCGAGAGAGGCCGTCAGACGGTGTAGATGCACTGGTAATATAATGTAATCTAAAAAAAAAAAGGGTAAGGGACAGGTATAGAAAATTGGGAGCGGCGAAGCTGACCAGGTGGCCGAACGTCCGCAGCGCCATCTCCGAGCCGATCTCCTCTCCCATGGCGATGAGGGCGATCCCGAGGACGGCTACCCCCTGGAGGGGACAAGCAAGGACGCAACACGTCGGCTCCTCTTCTCGAAGACGTTGCGTCACCGTTGCCGTCCGGGGATGGGATGAGATGATTCGAGAACTCATCTCGGGCCTTACCTGGTGGGAGCCCATGTCGGCAGCCGTCTCCTTCTTGTCCTTGTCCTTCTTGTCCTTCTTGTCCTTGTCCTCCTCCTTCTCCTTCTCCTTGGCCTCGTAGTGCTCGCTGCAGATGTGGAGGAGCTGCTGCACCTTCAGCACGTTGCCGGAACCTGAGGGGAGATCTGACAGTTAACTGCCTGCACAACGATGGACTGAAGATGGACTTCAAGTCTGAGAGGAATCGGAAAAGGAAGCGGGACTGAATTCCTCTTTCCATCTACTGCTAAGCCATAAACAGCAGGTGGCGCCAATATGTCATCCCATCCCAAACTGTTTTGGGACTGGGTGTTTTTGAAGTATCCCCCCCCACCCCCCCCCCACCCCCCCATTGCACAACAACTCCTCAAATGAGACCGACCTGCATATGCACAGATGTCCACTAGGGTGTTGGCAAAGCTGCGGAAAGGCTCGGGGACGACTTGCAGAGCCGCCAGGGTGGTCTCGATCGCCTCGCCTTTACCTGTGGACGAGGGAGGGCAGACATGGCGGCTATCTGGCGAAGGGAGGGACGGAGCCGGCCGAGACCGACGCCGCACCGCGCCGTCCAGGGTCGCTCTTGGCTCACCCAGGTGGTTGAGTCCCAGGCCGAGGGGCAGCCAACGGGCGTACGAGTCCTTCAGCTCCTGCTCGTTCTTCTCCATGATGGTCTGGACGATGGTGGAGGTGACGTCGCCGTTGCACGAGCCCACTGCGATCATGCCGCAGGCCAGCGCCGTCACGCCGACCACCTGACAACACACACACACACACGCACACACACACACACACACACACACACACACACACACACACAATGCTAGATGTTCACAGGCTCAGGGGGCAGAGTGACAGAGGAGCTCCGGGCTGCAAACGGAGATCCGCACCTCCATGCTGGACTTGGAGTCTCCCATGACCGGGAGGAGGAGAGAGAGCACGTCCTCCCTGTTGGAGCCTGCGTAGGCCAGGCCCAGTCTGAAAGAGGGACGGGGACACAGTTAGAACGTGCCTCCGGGACGTCATCAACCCTACAGAGCCCCCCCCCCCCTAGTTAGAGAGTCATCCGGACGAGATGCCTTAGGAAGCGAGCCCCTCACCCGAAGATGGCTCCTATCCTCATGATGTTGCTGTTGTGCAGGACGTAGTCGGAGAGCAGGGCCAGGGCCGGGTCGCACTCGTTCCTCACGCCCGAGTTGACGATGCCGCAGGCCAGGAGGGCGCCGGACTGCGCGGGCACAGGGACAGAGAGAGAGAGAGAGGGAGAGACGCGCGTCCAACCGGCTCTCGGGGACCGTCACCGAAACCCGCCTCGTCCGGGCGCGACCTTACCTTGATGTAGTCCTCGGAGGAGTAGAGGTACTTGTCGATCTGGGTCAGGCCCCCGTCCACGTCCCACAGCAGGATCATGCCCAGGGAGGCGGCGGCGCTCAGCATGCCTGGGGGACAGCGGAGCGCGTTAGGCGAGCGGTCGCGGTCCCGGTCCCGGGCGGCGCCTCTCGGGGGCGGGGGGGCGCGGCTCGTTACCGTGGTCCTTGTTCTTGTACAGCCACTTGTTGCCGTCGTCCGTCAGCAGCTTGTCCTGGCCGAAGGCGGCGTTGACGAAGCCGTTGACGAAGGACGAGGCCAGGTTCATGCGCGCCGAGTCCACCTGGGAGCCGCTGCCGCCGAACCCTGCCACGGACGAGCCGGGAAAGAAGGAGGGTGGGGGGGGGGGGAGAGAGGGAGGGGGAGAGAGAGACAGGGAGAGAGACAGAGAGAGAGAGAGAGAGAGACAGACAGAGAGACAGAGAGAGAGACAGAGAGAGACACAGAGAGAGACACAGAGACAGAGAGAGAGAGAGAGAGAGAGACAGACAGAGAGACAGAGAGAGAGACACAGAGAGAGAGACAGAGAGAGACACAGAGAGACAGAGAGAGAGAGAGAGAGAGAGAGACAGAGAGAGAGACAGAGAGAGACAGAGAGAGAGAGAACGTTAGCCCACACCTGGAAAACCCACCTGACCCAGCCACCTCGGCCTGTTACACACACACACACACACACACACACACACACACACACACACACACACACACACACACACACACACACACACACACACACACACACACACACACACACACACACACACACACACACACACACACACACACACACACACACACACACACACACACACACACACGAAGAGCGAAGAGCGAAGAGCGAAGGGGGACTCACTGTTGTTCTCCAGGTGCGTTTTGTAGATGTCGTCGGGCACTTTGGGTTCCATGATGTCCAGCTGAGGAGGAGGAGGAGGAGGAGGAGGAGGAGGAGGAGGGGGGGGAGGAGGAGGAGGAGGAGGAGGAGACGAGCGGTGTTATCAACGGGAGGGTTCAAATGGGATGGACGTGCTGGGGCCGCCCGGGCGCCGGACTCACCTCTCTGGCCAGAGCCAGGAAGTTGCTGTTGAGCTGCACGTTGGACATGATCTCGGTCAGGTCCTCGTAGTCCTCCACGTCCTCGTTGAGCTCCAGGAACATGCCGTGGCGTCCCAGCATGAAGGCCATCTGCTTCTGGATCACTCTGTGACGACAAAAAAAAAAAAGGCGGGGCCGAGTTTTCACACTTTGTCCCCCCATCTCTCTCCCTCCGGACGTCCCCCGCCCTCGTCCTGTGCGGCCCGGCCCTCACATGTCTTTGCAGGACGTGAAGATGTTCTCCACCAGCTCCACGTCGTTGAGCATCAGCGCCAGCCGCAGGGCCTCCGGGTAGCGGCTGAACTTCCGGAAGATGTTCAGGGCGCACCTGAGCAGCGCCGAGTTCTCCGGCTCGGGGACGTAGCTCACGCAGCTGGAGGGGAGGGGAGGGACGAGCTTTAGATCCCAGCGAGGACATGGGGGGGGGGGGCGGGTCCCGAGGGCCCCCGGGGACGCACCTGGTGAGGTACAGGCACACTTTGCCGTAGGCGTTCTCGTCGATGTAGTCCTCCAGCATGTCCAGCCGCTCGATCTCCATCAGCAGGTCGCAGGCCTCGTGCTCGGCGTTGTGGGCCATGTTGTAGGGCACGATCTCCTTCACCAGCTTGAGCAGCGTCTCCTGCTGCGTCTTGTCGTTCTCCTCCACCTCCTGCCACTCCTTGGCCACCTCCCCGGCCAGGTGCCTGCGGGGCCGCCGCATTCCGTCTCACGCGTCAAAACGTAGATCGAGGGGACGGACGGACGGACGGACAGACAGACAGAGAGAGAGAGAGAGAGGAGCTCCTCACCTGACATATTCGTGACCCCAGGAGGCCAGCTCCTCCTGGGAGCCCAGCAGACGGTACTTGAGGCACTCCCTCTCCCCGCTCATGGTCATGGCCAGCACGGACACCACGTCGGCGCAGAAACGCTGCAACGCACCGAGGGGCCGCACGAGACGGGTTAGGACGCGGCGTGCCCGGAGGCGGACGTGCCATTGCCCGGCGGAGCCTGACCTTGTTCTCTCCGGGCGCCATGCCCTCGTAGATCTCCTTGAGCTTGCCGTAGTGCGGCCGCAGGAACTTGAGGGGCTTGGGCACCGAGGTCATGGAGGTGGTGGAGGAGCGGATCTGCCGGCGCAGCTCCTCCAGCGCCGGGCGGTACAGGGCTGTGTTCTTCTCCTGCACACGTGCGGGGAAGGGCGGGGTGGGGTGGGGGGGGGGTGGGGGGGTGAGCTCAAGCATACACACTGTGTTGCAATCATGGAGAGAGAGAGAGAGAAGGAAATCCGACACTTACACCCAATCGCTCCACCATCATCTCCAGGTCCTCTTGTAGCTGCTTGTCCTCCTCTGACTGTGCCGCACAGAGAAAACACAACCGGGGATAAAACCATCCAAATCCGTACATACGATCCACTCTTAACAGATGTTGTTGTTGCTATGGCACGTGTGCTGCCGCCTTTAATAACAAACGATGCGACAATGCGTCGGGTCGGCATGTTCTCGCTGTGTCGGCATGTTTCCTGCTGCCCTGGTCTCCTCTCCATCTAAGACCATCCGTGTCTGCTCTACGTACCGCACGCTCGGGACGCTACTCCGCTGGGTGCAGATCGGACGGGTTCGTGCAAGGACGGGACCGTCTGGATCCACGGACTGTCAAAAGTTTGCCTAGTGTCTCTACGGCAGCTACGTCACTCTTCGCACTCAAGTTTCGCGAGTCGCTCTGACGTCTCTTAACCCAGCGTTCAGCGTCGGCGTCGCGTAAACCCTCTTTGCCGGGTCGCGGGGGACTTTGACGCCGCCGGGCAGCGCGAGGCGGCTTGCTCCGCGGCCCCCCGAGCCGGATCACCGAGCCGTCCGACCGCCGACGCTCCGATCGGTGGCGACCCCGCGGAGCCTGCCGGGCCG
>CM055198.1:4717302-4739802 GCA_029224185.1 Karalla daura
TTATGATGTGGCTAAGTAATGTGAAAAAATAAAGTGAGAAAAAACAAATGCACTTAAACACGGTGAAAAACTGCACTGATTGCATGCCCACCCAAACTTAAAACACCTGTAGCCACCTTTGACCTGTACATTGTGACATGTCACTGACCCCCTGGTGGCATGGGGGAAACACAACTCAGACACAATGAGTATGTGGCTCTTGCATGACGTGTAAAGAAATTTCTGTTCATGATGAGGTTCAACATGTTCCTTGTTCCAGCTCCTCTTCAGACTTTACCCTCAGGGAACATTTTCCTTCATATTTACCTTCATGCTGAATTTCTGTGATGATGTGTCCTTGTTCAGATGCTGAATCTAACTAGAAAAGTGCTAGATGAGAACCAGTCCGTTTACCATTCAGCATGGTGAAGGATCGATAGATGTGAGAGTGAGAAACAGGAAAGACTCTTAGCTCTACTCTAATAAAAGTGATATGTTTTGCAGGTTGTTTTTTAACGCATGAGTTGATTTAACAATTGTCTTCACAGTCCTATTTATCAGAACCTGCAGCGGATTAGAGGACCCAAACCCAGAGTTCCACCAAAGCCATCAACTCAGACCATTGTACAACAACTGATGGGCCCACAACTGCGGATACCTCCATGTCTGAAAATAGGTCCTTGTCATTTACTTTGGAGACATTTAGCATTTAATATTATCACAAAATCCGTGCATTCATATTTGTGTAGTTACTCATTCTGTGTTGAGTCATTTACATAATTTGTTTCCCTGTCAGCAGATGGAGCTCTGCAGAAGGTTTTAGATCAACATAAGATCAGTGTGAAGAAGCGATGTGAACGTGTGACTGAGGGAAATGAGGGACCAGGAACTAAAACCCTCCTCAACAGCATCTACACTGAGCTCTACATCACAGAGGGACTGAGTGAAGAGGTCAATACAGGACATGAGGTGAGGCAGCTGGAGACGGCCTTCAAGAAGAAGAAGCTCCTGAACGATGTTTCAATCCGGTGCCATGACATCTTCAGAGCCTTACCTGGCCAGCAGAGCTCCATCAGAGTGGTCCTGACCAGCGGCGTCGCTGGCATTGGAAAAACCTTCTCGGTGCAGAAGTTCAGTCTGGACTGGGCAGAGGGTTTAGAAAACCCTGATGTCAGTGCAGTGATTGCTCTTTCCTGCAGGGAGCTGAACCTGCTCAGAGAGGAGCAGCACAGTCTTCTCTCTCTGCTCCAGGTGTTCCATCCAACATTCCAGAAGGTGACAGCAGAGCAGCTCTCCCTCTGTAAGCTGCTGTTCATCTTTGACGGCCTGGATGAAAGCAGACTCTTTCTGGACTTCCACAATTATCAGGTTGTGTCTAATGTCTCACACAAGTCCTCAGTCGGCGTCCTGCTGACAAACCTCATCCAGGGGAAGCTGCTTCCCTCGGCTCTGGTCTGGATCACCTCCAGACCTGCAGCAGCCAATCAGATCCCTCCTGGATGTGTGGACAGAGTCACAGAAGTACGAGGCTTCACGGACGCACAGAAGGATGAGTATTTCAGGAAGAGGTTCAGTGATGAAGGTCTGTCTACAACTATCATCTCACATATCAAGAGGTCCAGGAGTCTCCACATCATGTGTCAGATCCCAGTCTTCTGCTGGATCACTGCCACAGTTCTGGAGCACATGTATGAATGCAAGTCCAAGAAGATTTTACCAAAGTTGTTTAAGAAAGACCAGAAAATAAAACTGCCCCAGACCCTGACTGACATGTACTCACATTTCCTGCTGCTTCAGACAAAGAGGAAAATGCAGAAGTACGATGAGGAAGAGTTGAGTCCACAAGAGATGATGAAGAAAAACAGGGATGTTCTCTTGAAGCTGGGAAGGCTGGCCTTTGAACATCTGGAGGATGGAAAGATCATGTTCTACCAAGAAGACCTGCAGCGCTGTGGTCTGGATGTCACAGAGGCCTCAGTGCACTCAGGACTCTGTACAGAGATCTTCATAAAAGAGTGTGTTATCTTCCAGAAAGACATTTACTGCTTTGTTCATCTGAGCGTTCAGGAGTTTCTGGCTGCAGTCTACATGCTCCACTGCTTCACCAACAGCAAAAGGGAGGTTTTGGAGGATTTCACAGGAAAGAAATTTGCTCAGGCATCCCTGGATGTTTTCCTTATGGGAGCAATGATGAAGTCCATGCAGAGTAAAAATGGCCACCTAGACCTGTTTGTGCGCTTCCTTCATGGCCTCTCTCTGGAGTCCAACCAGAGAGCATTAGGAGTTCTGTTGGGTCGCAAACAGGACAATCCAGAAACCATCCAGAGAGCCATCAACAACCTGAAGAAGATAAACAGTTATGATCCTGACAGAAGCATCAACATCTTCCACTGTCTGATGGAGCTGAACCATCAATCAGTGCATCAGGAGATCCAAGATTTCCTGAAGTCAGACAACAGACCAATGAAGAGGCTCTCAGAGATCCACTGCTCAGCTCTGGCCTACATGCTGCAGATGTCAGAGGTTCTGGAGGAGTTTGACCTGAGTAAATACAATACAACAGACCAAGGACGATTAAGACTGATTCCAGCTGTGAGGAACTGCAGGAAGGCTCGGTGAGTCCAGATGTGCTTATCAACTCTATGAAGCAGCATGAAGCTACAGTGTCAATGTTAGAACAGACACAGTCAGTGTGTTTACAGCTCAGCCGTGTGAGCTCTGCTCAGAACACAACTTCAGCATCTTATTGTAATGTTGTCCTCGTCCTTCTCTCTATCTGTGAAAATCCCATCGATGAAGGGGTTTAATTTCCATTTGTGCCCACCCAGTGCTTTCCTGGAAATTACTTAGTGAGCGCCTGGTATATGTCGTGGTTGTTGTGCTGGTGTCAGGTCATCCATGTATGGTCTGATTGGGGGAAGAAAGAGACAGACTTATTAGCTAGCCTCCAACCACTCATTTTTATGCTCTTATGAGGTGTTCCATCCCAATGGTTATGGCAAGAGGAAATGGTGCAGCCCACCAGTATGCACTGGTATAGCTAGTATAGCTCCTTGGGTACATAGTACTGTATCTCCGCCCACATCTCGTGTGGCACTGACGAGATCCAGGAAAACCACATGTAGATCTTTCTGCTCTGCTGTTTGCAGCTGGGGCCAGATGGGGTTGGCATGTTCCAAACATCCTGAGAAACCATGAATCATAATCTCCCATATATCTCCCAGCTTCACCAGTTTCCTTCTGACGTATCCTCTAATGTCGCCCTCAAGGAGTTGTACAAGGTCTGTGTAGATCGCTGCCCACTCTCTCTTCTGG
Source organism: Karalla daura (assembly GCA_029224185.1). NCBI lineage: Eukaryota > Metazoa > Chordata > Actinopteri > Chaetodontiformes > Leiognathidae > Karalla > Karalla daura. The sequence goes on from CM055198.1 coordinate 4,720,597, forward strand.
CAGGCTGTTTGGCCATAGGATCTGGGGCTTTCCATCCATGTTCCTTTCTGCTGGAACCGGGGTTTTGATACCTTGTGGACTGTGGTGCTTTGTGCTTTTATCGACAGTGAAGGTATTTCTGGCATCAGTCTGCCATTTATTGCTTACAAACACCTGACAATAATGACGATTGCACAGTCTCTGCATACACACAGTCAGACGCAGCACAGTGACCACAGGCACCAGAATTATTTTAGAGATGGGGGTACCACAGTGGATGAATATGGGGCGCACACCCCACACCTACTGGGGCCTGGTAAATGGTGTGGCATTACACACTAATACATCCATACAAATCAGTACTCAGTGGTAGTGCCCCACCTGATTTGAGGTGCAGGCCTTAATGGGGAAGGCCACAAACCAGTCCAGCTGGGAGACCCAGCTAGCGCTAGTACACGGTCTTGCCTTTGAAGGGGCCTCTTCTGCCTCACTTAGATGGGCATTGTCGGGACAAACCTGCATGGAGAACGTAACATGGTGAGCTACTGTCTCTGGAGGCTGTAGACATATGTGGGTCCTTGGTCAATATTTTGTTGTCGCATGCTCCACACAGAACTGCCTGGCAGCAGCCAGGATCAAACCCGCAACCTTCTTGCTGTGAAGCTACAGCTTTAAACATTGATAAATTGACTCGAACAAGATCTTTTTTATTTAGGAGCCACAGTTTTCTTGTATCAGCCGAGATTTGCCATAGATTTGTTGCTAGATGTGCATTGAGCTCTGCTGTGCTTGAGACCCGATTGAGTGTCGATCTGTATATTGTACATTTTATACAATCCTCAAACTGACAATAATTTCTGTGGGATTTTGGTGGATATGAAGAGATTGTCTTCCACCTTTATTTGTTTGTTTCTTCATGAATTGCTATTGTTTAATTTGGAATACAGATATCAGCATAAACGCGTGTGTCAATCAGATGTTTTGTAGATTCGGATTATTTTTCAGTATGCCACAATTGTCAGTGTCCATGTGAGATTTCAGTCTGATTTCAGAAATTCTCTGTCATCACAGACTTTCTGGCTGTAAACTCTCAGAGACTCATTGTGAAGTTGTGGCCTCAGCTCTGAAGTCCAATCCCTCCCATCTGACACATCTGGACCTGAGTAAGAACGCTCTGCAGGATCCAGCAGTGGAGCTGCTCTGTGCTGGACTGGAGAGTCCACACTGTCAACTGCAGACTCTGAGGTCAGAGCGGGGGGGACTCGTCCACTGTTTATCCAACAGATTAAAACCATGAACATCTTTTCATTTTATTCTACACTCAGCTGATGCAGAATTTTCTCCTGAGCTGTGTGAAATGTGAGCCCTCGTCCTATCCATCCTGTCCATGTGTAGGGGATGAGTGAGGGGAACCTGTGGGCTCTCACTCGCCCCCTGCAGGGAGGCAGAGGAACTGACTGCCTTACCTCCTGCTGAGAGGATGGTTTTCACTCATCTGCTTCACCTGCTTCACAGAGGCACTATCTTTGCTATTGTGGTCATCCACCTCTGGAACCTGTAACATACTTCATGTATGTGGGCTCCATGTTCAGACTTGCTGATCTGACTCTCAGCTTTCCAGATCGCATCTGTATCACATGTGTCACAAACACAGTCACATAACCACAATCTATTCCTTATCCACTTTCAAGTAGTCCTGCATACATTTCCCTGATTCAGCCATTTCTATCACTCGTTCACATCTACCTTCATCTTGTTCACATAGACATTCATTATGATTTTAATCAATCAGCACAGAAGTTCTGCCCTTTACATACATTTGACATGAGCACCAAAATGATTGAACAGAGATCATACACAAATAACCATTAATGAAATAATAAAACAATTAAGACAAAATAATTATAGCACTTATCAGTACAATACTTGTAGTTGACCTATTAGTACCACAAGTACATCATCTGCACTGTGGAGATAGAGCCGGTTTCCTGACCTGTCTTCATTTATTCTTTATTCAGGTTGGAGAACTGCAGTTTGTCAGAGATCAGTTGTGCTTCTCTGGTCTCTGCTCTGAAGTCCAACCCCTCCCATCTGAAACTCCTGGATCTGAGCTCCGGCAACCTGCAGGATTCAGGAGTGAAGGAACTGTGTGGTTTTTTGCAGAGTCCACACTGTAGACTGGAGACTCTGGGGTCAGTTAACTGATTTTGTTACTGCTGAACATCTGATGTTTTCACCAACAACTGAACTTGATTCATGCTCATACAAAACCTTTATCTACACTCGCTAAAATTAGTCTGGAGTCACTATCGACTTAGTCTTGAAGAAAGTGTAGAAAATGTAGCGTGTTAGTGTTGAATTAACAGTGATGATCCCTAGAAGGTCATATCTTCCACAGAAGACCCTCTGAGCTCATGTTTGTTCCAAACTGATCCAGTTTTTCTGCTACAGTAAAAATATTTCTCTGGCTTCTGTTGATTTCTCATCTGATTCCAGACTGCAGTGAGATCAGCAGTCAGAGTCTCATTAACCTGTGTGGATATAAACAAGTGTATGAACGTTTAGCTGACGTGACTAATGTATGTTAAAGTAAACATGATGATGATGAACAACACAACGACAGTCACTCTACACATGTAAGAGAGATGCTCATTGACATGCTGAGCTACAGGTTATAAACCTGAACTAGTCTGATTGGACTAAATGTGGATATTCATCTTATTTGTTTTATTTATTCAGGTTGGAGAGCTGCAGTTTGTCAGAGTTTAGCTGTGCTTCACTGGTCTCAGCTCTGAAGTCCAACCCCTCCCATCTCAAACATCTGGATCTGAGTATCAACAAGTTGCAGGATTCAGGAGTGAAGAAGCTGTGTGATTTTCTGCAGAGTCCACCCTGCAGGCTGGAGACTCTGAGGTCAGTCTCCATGGAAGCAGCAGCAGAAGTTATCCGAGCAGGAAAGAAGAAGAGTCCTCATCACAACATTCAGCATCAGTCAGACAGGAGACACACACACACACTCACACTCTCTCACACACACAAACATGAAATTAAATTATTTGTTATTTGAATTGGACCACCACCAGGGAAATTAAATAAAATGGGTTTTATATGTTTATCTAATGTCATATATTAGAATGATGTCAAATTTTAATCATGACATAACACTGTAAATGCTACAATATTTCCAATACATATAAAAATTGGATTTCTATAAGAATCAAGAAATAAATATAGAAATAAACATTAAGATAATCATTAATAGAAAAGACCGTTAAACATATGGACAAAACAAAAGAGTCTCTACTTTGAGTCGACTTCCAAATCAACAACTCTGATTCCAAATGTGACGCACTGGCACAAGAAAATGAGCCTGCTAACAAAAGAATTCAGGTCCTGGAAAAAGAACTTGAGGAGGTGAAGAAGAAGTTAGCTGATCCCCGTTAGCTGAGACCCGGCCCATTCATTTATGTCCTTTATTATGGACATTTTGTTCACACGTGTCTTCCTTAAGTATTTGGAGTTACTCTATCAAGCCTATAGGGCTTGATATTCTGCAGAGGACATCCTGGGCTTTCCAGTGATGTGTCATGTGACAGGTTTGCATGCTGGAAACTTTTTTTCTCTATCAAGATTGCCAGCGTACCAACAACCACATTGTTGAAAGAGGAGAGAACAGATTCACACCTGTACTACCTGGGCTTCCTGCCAATCAAGATGACCCTAGAATCTGTGAAAACTAGAGTCCAATCTAGTATCACATTATGCTTCTTTGTTCTCATTTTCTCAATAGCATTCTATTTTCAAATGGAAATAGTCCCGTTGTCCTCTACAGTGGACATGCTGTGATATTAAAACAAAAGATATATTTTAAAAAATTCAAATTGCAAGGTGTTTTTTAGGCCCAAATAAATAGGAAATCACACAAAAACATAAATGTACAGACACCTTTTTTCCTTGGTTCTCAGGAGGTTACAGAAAAGAGACCATTAAACATAACAACATAACATAACATAACAAACATGACAATTAGTCAAAGCTATTGAGGAAAAAATCAACAATTCCAAATCCAAGTCCAAATCCGGTCCAAATGTTATGCACTGTCACAAGAAAAACAAAAAGCAAAGCAAAACAAAAACACAACACAACCACAACACCACACGACCAAATCAAATATAAAACACAACAAATCAAAAACAAATCAATATAAAAACTTCTACAGGAGTTTATCTTCAGAAACAAAAACAGACAGGCATCACACACACAGAGCCACACTGCAACTTCCCAGCGTTCAAGACTAAGCATACTCAGCTCTTTATCGCTCATTTTACCTAAAACATACAACAACAATGTACCGTGTAAGAAGACTTAATGTTAAATAAAAATGCATGAAACATTTCCCAAACATTTCCACAGTCTAGGGCAGGGGTAGGGAACCTGTTCCACAAAGAGCCATGTGGCTGCAGGTTTTTGTTCCAACCTATCCAGAGGACAAAGATTGACCAATCGACTGTCTGAAGACTCAGACCAGTGGACTGAATAATCCATATCAGGTGTGCTGCTGCTTGGTTGGAAGGAGAACCTGCCGCCACACGGCTCTTCATGGTACAGGTTCCCCACACCTGGTCTAAAGGAAGTAAACTAATTCACCCATAGTAGATAATTTTTTTTCTCTGAGCAAATTCCAGCAGGAAAATAGTCTGCTGACCTGACTTCATTTATTCTTTATTCAGGTTGAGAGACTGCAGTTTGTCAGAGATCAGTTGTGCTTCTCTGGTCTCTGCTCTGAAGTCCAACCCCTCCCATCTGAAACTCCTCGATCTGAGCTACGGCAACCTGCAGGATTCAGGAGTGAAGGAACTGTGTGGTTTTCTACAGAGTCCACACTGTAGACTGGAGACTCTGAGGTCAGTTCACTGACTCTGTTACTGCAGAACATCTTGGACCTTATTCACAAAAAATCCCATGAGTGAAAGTATCTCTTAGCCACAATTTGTACTCGACATGATGATGATGAATAACACAACAGTCACTCGACTCACGTAAGAGAGATGCTCACTTTCATGCTGAGCTACAGGTTATAAACCTGAACTAGTCTGATTGGACTAAACGTGGATGGATTTTCATCTTATTTGTTTTATTTATTCAGGTTGGAGAGCTGCAGTTTGTCAGAGTTTAGCTGTGGTTCACTGGTCTCAGCTTGGAAGTCCAACCCCTCCCATCTCAAACATCTGGATCTGAGTTTCAACGACCTGCAGGATTCAGGAGTGAAGGACCTGCGTGATTTTCTGCAGAGTCCACACTGCAAGCTGGAGACTCTGAGGTCAGACTCCATGTTTTACTTCCTGTGCATCTTCACCATGATGTCAAAGTGGTGGTGACACTAAACTGCAAACATAAGGCTGATGTTCTCCTGATCCTCACTGAGCTGAACACGTCACATCTGAACGTTTCTCACATGAACCAACATCCCATTGAGTGTGACCCTGGGTTTCAGAGTGTTGCTGCTCTGGACCAGCTTGTAGATGAAGCCACGGGTAGAGCTGACAGAGGTTCAGAGGAGAAGGCAGAAGAGCCTCTCACAGATTTTACAGGGAAATATCTCTCCTCTCCTCTGTAGTAGCTGATGTGCAGGATTCACATCCACAACAACACTTTCTATGTGTTTGTCTACTGTGAATCAGAGACATGAGCTCAGCAGGTTGTTTCTCAGACTTTATTCTGTCTCAGAGTCCCCATCATTATTAAACACTGGAAGCAGCGGTAGAAATGATCTGGGGTACAACAGAACAAAGTCCAAAACAAAACCATCGCAGCAATGAAGACAGCTATAGCCTACACAAGTGAAACGCGGTATCAAAACAAATAAAAACAAATAAATAAATAAAGCCACAAAATTAAAGACTTAATCAAACCATGCATGTAAAAACATTCCCACCTGTGACACACACACAATATCTACACTAACATAGCATCTTACTGGCATTTAATATCAGTGAGAGCTCTTCTTCTCTGTTTGTAGTTCTGCTTTCTGTGAACTTCAGCCGTTTCAAGTTTCTCAACTTGTTCATTTGAAATCTTCAGCTCTGAGCAGATGATTAAACACTCGAGATTCCAACAAAAACATTGTCTCCTGACCTGACTTTTGTTCTATATTCAGGTTGTGGCGAACCGGTTTGTCAGAGATCAGCTGTGCTTCTCTGGCCTCAGCTCTGAAGTCCAACCCCTCCCATCTGATAGAGCTGGATCTGAGAGACAACAAGCTGCAGGATTCAGCAGTGAAGGAGCTATGTAATCTTCAGCTGAGTCTGCACTGTAGACTGGAGACTCTGAGGTCAAATTCCATGTTTCACTTCTGCGCTCAGATCAAATGTTGTAAAAGCCTATTTGCTTCAAAGTTGCTGACTGGATGATCTGACAGTGGAACAGCACTCACACACTCATGGACTTTCAATGCGTTTCCATTGCCTTCATGTCAGTGAGTCTGTAAGGGGTCGGTTCGGAATTCGGCTATTTATGTGTCCTGCTCTGTTTTCTTCTCTCGCCAGGTGGAAGTAATGATCTCTGATGGTGTGAGGGACCAGAGAGGAGAATGTTCTGAGTCTGGATAAGCTGAGCCCCGATGATCAGAGGAGTAGCAGCTGGAGGGAGGAGCAGCTTTGACTGGAAGCTGATACTGGGGGCTGGTACTAGGAGCTGGTATTGGAAGGGGGAAAGCAGAGCTTGTTATAGCTTCAGTCTGAGCTGCTCTCAGATCTGCTCCTCTGTCTCCTTGACAGTTTATTCTCTCACTGGAAATGAATCAACCAAAAAATGCTACCAGTTAGAACGAGCTTTAGTGTCATTATCAGTGTAAAGTTCATGTTCATGTAAATATTTGTTGTATTTTTGTACATAAGAACAGAGAAAAACATATATCCTGTTTGTCAAATCTAATTTATGTAAGTTTCCATGAACTTAAACTGTGCAACGCATTAATTGTTGTATATAGAGTATCAGCTGTACATGCTAATAAAACAGTCACTATAACAGACAGGTCACAGTGTTGGTACATATTGATTTATTAGTTTAATAGATGATTTAACACTCCCTCGCATGGCCACGACTACCAGCCACGTTAGGAGACAGCTGGAAAGACTCCACCCATAGAAGCCTGTGATGAGGATGGATTCCAAGGACCTGTTGCCAGCCAGCAGTCCTCCAATACAACACCAATACACCAATATGACCTGAGTCTGAGGCAGGTGAGATTCCCAGTGCTGTGAAAGATGTCCTGCCTGGTTCCCGTCCCAAAGGAGTCCGCTCCATTGGGCTTCAACGACTGACCGGTTGCCCTCACATCCCATCCGAGGAAGGTGCTGGAAAGGCTGGTCTTGGCTGGTGAAGGTGCTCCTAGACCCTCTGCAGTTTGCCTACCAATCTGAATAGGGAGTTGAAGATGCCATCACCGACCTGCCGCAACAAGCCCATAAGCACCTGGATGGTGGAGACAGCACTGTGAGAATCACATTCTTTGATCTATTCAGTACTCCTCAGTGATCTCCTGGATTACTGACTACCTGACAGGCAGGCCACAGGTTGTCTGCCTGGGCAGGGTGGTGGTTAGCGATACTGATGTTAAACCAGAAAAAATATCTGAAATGTCACAAATCCTGTTTTATTTACAATAAGGATGTTAGTTGTAGGCCTACATAGATAGGATGAACCTTTGTGGGTTTTTCCCTTTACAAAAAACAACAAAAAATGAGCACTGTGTAGAAACCACATCTTGTGGGATCATTTTTCACAGCTAAGATGTATTTAAACGACAACAACAATAAATAATAAGAATATTATTAACTATGATATAACAACAGCATTAACTATTAATATTAACAATAATATGGTAATATAAGAATGATAATATGATAATAATAAAACAACAATAATACTGACAAAACAAGAACGCCAGAAATTATAATATAAAAATATCATTATTAATTATACAACGTAAGAATATAATAAGAACTCAGATAAGAATAGCAACAATAACAACAATAATACTACTACATAATAATACAGCACATAATCTCACAGTGAAATCAAAGAAATGTTGAACAATCACTCACTTTTGCTGGAGCGTTTTCGGGCATCTCCATTGACTGCAAATGGACTGAACTGGAAAGAGCTGAGGAGTGCATACTTGCATTTTTGTTACTGCTCCCCGCCCCCTGCACTCACAGGTAAAACACCTGCATGTTGCCCACACAGCTCTTGTACTGGATGTGTTCATGAGTGTTTGTCATGATGTAAACGCACTGAGGTCAATGAATTTTGGTCAAAATGATCTGAGGTGCATGTGGCCAGGTGAAGGTAAAGGAGGATAAAGAGTGCTTCTGAACTGTTACCGTAGTGTCTCATGTGACATGACTTGCAATGCCACGGAGAACCGCTAGGCCTGGCCCAAAGTGAAAAAAACACTTTCTCCAATACACACCCATTCAAAAAACGTAATTTTTAATCACGAAATGCTCATTCATGATACCTTTTTCACAACGTACACCGGCTTTGACAGCTAAGCTTTCCCTCGCCAGGGTGTAATCTGGTGGTCAATTTACAAATAACTCCACGATTAATAAGATATTAGATCTAAAAGAAATGAATGAAAGTGGGCCAGTGCTTTATAAAACTCAAAAGTCATTCCACAATGAATAAAACACTAAAACTACAAAATATTTCATAAAGTTTCGTCAGTGAGATGGCTGCTCTAAGTCTCTTTCGCACCACCCTGAGGTCATAGAATGTAAACAAACCGCAAGGGACGAATCGGGCATCGTCGTGAACACTCGGACTAAAATACACAAACCGCGCATGCGCGCACGCCGAGCCCAGATCGGGAACTTCCGCCCACATCGGGCACCCACGATCCCCGTACAGCAACACCGAGCGTCACTCAAACGTCGTGACGTCACGAAAGGTCGGGCTTGCTCCGGCGTCACCAAGGCAGCGCCGTTCGCGTCAAACTGGCGTCATTCAAACCGTCGGGTGACGTCACGACGGCGTGACGAACCTTTGTCGTCATAGACGGCCCTCCCGCACGAACCAATGGGCGACGTCACGGAGGACAGGCGAAACCTGCGGCAGCCGCGTTTCACTTTTCAGCACTCGGACCCGAGGACCATGTGAGACGTGAGAGAGGACAGCAGGACTGATCCGCCACCGCAACGGCGACTGATCCGCAACCGCAACGGCGACTGATCCGCAACCGCAGCCGCTTCAGTGAGTACCAAGTTTGACCACCTCTATCTGTCGTTCCTCCTTCATCTGATCTGAGATCTGTCTGAGAAAACCCACATCTCTCCTCATCTAGTGCTGCTTAAACACATCCGTTACTCAGAACCTTCGACTGTTTGTTTAGCTTTTATTCATCATTTCTGTAAACTGCCTGCGGCCTCACTTTTGAACGGTTACATGTACACTCCTATTTCCGATTATTAGTTGTTGATATATTTTAACCGTCTAGTTTTTGTTGTATACTTTATGCATTTTGTTGTATACTTTATGCATTGTTTGGTTTCATACTGTACAGTGTGTGTGTGTGTTTTACATTCCTATAAGCTGCTGTAACTTCAAGAGTTTTGAGATCCATAAACTGGATTTCTCTCTCTGCCTATTCCTCTGTCTTGCAGGCGAGAAGGATGGCAGATCGCGGAAACAGGAGAGGAACCCTCAGGCAGAGGAGGCACGGGTACATCGGCAAGCACGACAGGGCCGTGGAGGCCGCCAGGGCCCTCCCCGAGCCTCTTCGCAGAGAGCCGGACCGCACGCGCACCGGGTGGAGGAGGCGGACCATCCTGAGGGAGATGTACGACGTCATCAGGGAGAAGGAGAGGGAGAGGGGGCGGGGGCGGGAGACCCTCGCCGGGGCCGAGATGGCCCCCGTGGTCCCCGACGGCCGCGGGGGGCACGCGGCCCGGCTCCAGGCATAGAGGGAGAAGAGCCGGCGTCTCCAAGAGGAGCTGGAGAGGATGGGCGCCTCCCGCAGGGCGCAGGCGGGCGACCTCCGGCAGGAGCTCGGCCGGGAGGTCGAGCGGAGGACGCGCCTCCGGAAGGAGCTCGAGGACCTGCGGGCGGCCTGCGAGCGCCTCCTGCAGAGGTTCGCCGAGGAGAGCGAGCCAGAGGCGCGCGCACACCAGGCTGAGCGGGAGGCGGAGAGGCACAGGGCTCTGCTGCGGAGCAGCCGGGAGAGGGAGACGAGTCTGGCGGAGGAGCTGGAGGAGCTGAAGGCTCAGCTCCGGGAGCAGGCGGCCCTCCACCGGGAGCATCGAGCGGAGCCGGAAGCCGAGGGGGAGGAGGACCAACGTCCCCGTCAAAGGCCCGGGAGCCCGGAGTCGGGCTTCGAGGAGACGCCTCCCTCCCTCAGGGCTCCCTCCCCGGAGCCGGAAGAGGAGCCCTGCGCCTGGCGGGACTCCCTCCAGCTCCAGCCGCAGCCCGAGGTCCGGGAGGAGCAGCCACCAGCCAAGAAGCGCTCCGTCTGGAAAAGGACGCGCCACTTCTTAGGCCTGAGAAAACCTCAAAGTTGGAGGGAGTAAGCGCCGTCTAGGGCACTTTGCCCCCACGTGTGGGTTTCCTCCGGGAGCTCCGGTTTATGTGCAATGTGCAGAATGTACTGTGCAATGTGTAATATGTGTCATGTGTGAATTCATTTCAAAGTGAAATGAATACAGTTTAAAAAAAAAACTTCAAAAAATAAAGTTCTCAAAAGGACTATCGCCGGAGTCTTCAGCAATCATTTCTAGATCTGAAATCGTGAAACCGGATCGAAAGCATTAGTCCGGCGTGGAGCGGGTCGCTGCCGACATCCTAGAGATGCTAACGGGTTGACGATCGCCGTGGAGCCTCCCCGTGTGTCTGTGCAGGGAAAGCTGACCTTCTGAAACGACCTTTTCACTCCTTCATAAGACAAAAACGTCCAACTGAAATATCGGTTTTACCGCCTAATTCTTGGAAGACGCGGATGATTGTGGATTATAGTGTCCATCTTATTTTGAGCAAGATTTCGGTCTGATCTCGGAAATTCCCTGTCATCGCAGACTTTCTGGCCGTAAACTCTCAAGAGACTTATCGTGAAGTCGTGGCTTCAGCTCTGAGGTCTGTCAAAAAGCAAGACCGGGACAGGTACCAGGGGTCAACTCCCTGCAGAGAAGGAAGACAGCACACTCTGACCACTGCCAGAGGATCATAGGAGTGCTTCCCCGAGGAAGGGTCACAATGCAGTTTATCCTGACCTCCCAGGAACACACCCCTGAGTGTGAAAACCATTGGGTCACAATAAACAAATTGTCAGGAGCTGGGCAGGTCTTTAGAATTGGTGTCCTGTGAGCAGGGCACTTTCATAGGCGTGACAATGGACGTGTTGAGGAGCATGTCAAATTTCCACCTGAGTAAGAACTTTCTGCAGGATCCAGCAGTGGAGCTGCTCTGTGCTGGAACTGGAGAGTCCACACTGACAACCCGGAGACTCTGAGGTCAGAGCGGGGGGGACTCGTCCACTGTTCATCCAACAGATTAAAACCGTGAACATCTTTTCATTTCATTCTACACTCAGCTGATGCAGAATTTTCTCCTGAGCCGCGTGAAATGCGTCTTAAGATGCCCACCATGTGTAGGGGACGAGTGAGGGGAACCCGTGGGCTCTCACTCGCCCCCTGCAGGGAGGCAGAGGAGCTGACAGCTTTACCTCCAGCTGAGAGGATGGTTTTCACTCATCTGCTTCACCTGCTTCATAGAGGCACTATTGTGGCCATCCACCTCTGGAACCTGTAACATGTACTTCATGTATGTGGGCTCCATGTTCAGCATCTAGCAAAACATACAAACCATGGTTCCACATGAATGAACCTTATTCTGCACTGCTTCTACTCTTTTGTGCCATTATATAAGATATTAAAGAAGCATTCAATCATTTGGTATTTGATTTGGACCACCCCCGGGGAAATGTGTTCATATGTTTATCTCATGTCATATATTAAAATGATGTCGAATCCGATAACAGAGCAATATCAATAGATAACCACGAGGAGAAGAGACCATGAAACATATGGACAAAACAAAAGAGTCTCTACTTCAAGCCAGGCCGCTAGTCAACGATATGGAGCAAAAGATCAACAACTCTGAGTCCAAATGTGACACACTGGCACAAGAAAGAAGAAGTTGGCTGATAGAAGAGAGACCATTAAACATAAAGACGAGTCTCTGCCTAAAGTCAGACCGGTAGTCAAAAATATTAAGCAAAAAATCAACAAGTTTGAGTCCAAATATCAAACGGTGACACAAAAGAAGAATTTCATCTCCTGGGAAAAAAAGAACATGAGGAGGTGAGGAAGGAGTTACATGATAGAGAAGAGACGATCACAGTTTTTTTACAATCATCGTAACACAATGGCCAACGCTTCTCACGCACTTCCGAAACTGCCGCAACTGTAGTGGAATAAACCAGTTTGAAGCCGGCCCTGCGGTTGTTCCGCGTCTGCCGTGCTCGCACAATCACAAGGTTGGGGGGACGCACGGAACGCGCCCACGTCCTTCAGCAGTCTTCCACGAAGCACTGAGCACACTGAAAGTCAATGTTCCATTTAAAACACAGGATTTTGCAAACACAAGTGAGTACAGAAGGCACAAAACACTGATGTGATAATGTACGCCCGGTTTGATAACGACACAGAGGTTTCATGCCCAATCCATCATGAAAACTGTACTTAAAAACCGTGCTACTGTATTTTGATGGCCAACGCTAAAATACAGTAGCATGGTAGGCCAAAGTATTCAGTTACAGCAATGCCAACCACCTCCTCTTCTCTCAACCCTCACTGTCCTCCCCTTTAAAACGACAGTCCTTTAGCATGCTGCCACTGACGTACGACGCGGACTGCAGATCGCCGGGGCGCTCGGCGTCGTACGGCCTCAGGGAGCGCCAGGCGCTGGTCGCGGTAACCCTTGGTTTTACCGAGGTGGGGTTCAACTCCCTGCGGTGTCCTGCTCCCGGCTGAACGCCCCGTCACTGGATGCAGATTCAGCGTCGACGTCAGAACACGCCCGCGCGATACCTAAGTACCGAACCCGGTCAGAAATGCTGCATGTGGCCGCGCTTCTCTTTCGTTTCTGTACAAGACGAAAGCCAAAGGCATTCAAACCACCTTCAAAACACAAACAAGGGTGGATAACGTGATCATCTCTTTTCAGTGAATACATTCCAACACGTGAATCTTGATATCTACCATTTATTTTATTATTATTTTATCTTATTATTACTACTGGTGCCACAGTTATTACTTCCCTGTCGTATTGCTTGTGATTTGCAAGATTTAACAGGTAAATAATCTCATTTTAAGGGAAAACGGAGCCGGTCTTCAGGATGCTGTTGCGGGCCGCCTTGGGTTGCGCAGATCTCTCTCTGTGCCTGGAATGAGGGCCGGGCACAGCCAATTTCCCCTCTTCGTTTCTTTTATTACCGGTTTTCCTGTCTCAATCGGCTCTTTTCACATTAAAGGTCTTTTGCGGCTGTCGCCATGAAACGAAAAACGAAAACAAAAAGCAAAAACTGGAATTCTGACTTTAGGTAGGTGAGCACGTTCGCTTCTCAAACGTCCACCGGTCCGCGAGGAGTGTGCTGTGAGTGAGATTATTTTGAAAGAGTCGCGCAAAGAATCTTCCTCGGTTTTATTTTGAAAGTATGCAATTTCCGGCCCGAAGAACTCGTTTGAAAAAAAAACAGCCTTTGACGGAGATGAAAGGTCGCGTCGGTGACGTCACGCCATAATGTTTGTAAGAGGGACGCGGTCGCCAGGGCTGCAGCGCTCTCCGGCGGCACGTAAGCGGTATCGCGTAAATATCTGCGTATCTGTAGTCGTATCGGTATCCATATTCAAACCCGTGTTTACAGTCGTATAAAAAGAACTAAAAATGCATGCATTCCGGATGTGTTTAGATTCCTCGAACGGAAATCCCATGGCAAGAAATGCAGCAATTTCCAAGAAATACAAAAGAATCCAGGTGCTGAATGAAGGCTCCGAGGGAGTCGTTTATGAGTGCATCGACCGGACCACCAAAAAGGAAGTGGCCATGAAGGTCTTCAAATCAAATAGTTCGGATGGCGGCAGAAGAGAGGTGGAAATGTTCCAGAAAATCAGACAGCTCAATGCAGACAAGAAGAACTTGGTCACTTTTATTGATCATTTTACAGATATGGGCCACACTTGCATGGTTTTTGAAAGGCTGCAGACGAGTCTTTACGACTTCATGAGGGCGAGGTCTATGAAACCTCTGCTTTTGTCTGAGATAAGGCAAGTAACCCAGAAGATGCTGGTGGCTTTGGACGCCCTCAAGAGTTTGAACATTGTCCATTGTGACTTAAAAGATAACAACATAATGCTGGTCAACCACGAGGCAGAGCCCTTCAGGGTAAAACTAATTGATTTTGGGTTGGCCACCATGAAAAAGGACCTCACCCGTGGTTCCGTCATTCAAATTATCCGTTTTAGGGCGCCCGAGGTCCTTCTTGGCCTCCCACTGAGCGAGGCAGTTGATATGTGGGGACTCGCCTGTGTTGTGGCCAACTTATACCTGGGCACTGACCTGTTTCCAGTCAGCTCTACATATGATAAAATTAAGGCCATCATACGATTACTGGGCAGCATAGATGACAACCTGCTGGACAAAGGAATTTACACTCATTTCTACTTCAGAAAAGACCCCGAAACTGCTAAATGGACGCTGAAGAACCTAAGAGAGCATAGACAGTCGCGCGTTTCCCACGTAACCCCTATTGATAAACTCCCGATGAGACGCAAATTAAAAACTGATGTCAGTGAGGGCAGGGAGGAAGAGGTCTTTTTGAGCTTCCTCAAAGGCATGTTGCAAGTAGACCCCGAGAAGAGAATCACCCCCAGCGAAGCTTTGAAGCATGAATTTATCACCCAGGTAAATAGTGACTCAAACGAGGGTAGTAGTTCAGGGTGGGACACCGGAAGTGATGATTTGGAATCCGATCTCGTTAAGTCTCAAATAGAGTCAGGCGAAAAAGGTGGCGTGGATCTGCGAATGGATCCGGGCGCGAGAAGCAAGCCCTTAAAACACCCCTTCACCGGCGAGGTCACCAAGGGAGCGCCACCCGCTGTCGCCCATGCCAATCCTTCGCGCCGCGTCGAGTTCGGACCTAAACAGAGGCCGTGCGAGGGCATCTCCACTTTCTTCAGCAGGATTTGCAAATCCGCAAACTGCTGCGCCGAAGATTCAGATGTAGTGGAGCCCGGCAGCAGCAGCAGCAGCAGCAGCAGCTCCCCCCACACGGCCGCACACACACACACCGACGCAAGTAAACGAAATATTAATCATAAGGCGGATACAAATGCAGGTAAGAGGTAAGTGAAGCACACACAAATTCCCGTTTCCGGGTTTACTCCGGGTGCGCCGGTTTCCTCCCCCATGTCTGTGAATAACAAAAACAGACCAATGGAAAAAAAAAAACCACACACACACGAAGATTATCCCGAAAAGCAAAGTATGTTCTGGAAGTAGGAGCCGACGCGATGGTTGAGGACGCAGGTGACGTCTCCAGGGGAGCTGGGTCGAGTGCAGCTGGGTGGTCGTAGGTTTAATCTAATCTTCTTTCTTTTTTTGCGGGCGCTCTCGCGGTTTTCTCCCGCAGTCCGAGATAAAACGTGAAAAAAAAATGTATATATGTATGTATGTATATGTATAAATGTAAAAAAAAAAAAAAAAACACACACATGAAGATACTGTAAATCAACAAAGTCAACTATTTCCCAACAAAAAAGCGGCCCAGGCCAATCACTCGAGCGTTTTAACATTAACAAACATAACAAAAGTCATAATTTTTTTTCATTTTTAAAATTATAGTTTAATTTTTAAATTGAACTGTAATCTCCATTTCAAATATGACCCGTTATCTGTTTTCAGTATTACCCCGTAGTTAATGCAAAATACACACACAATGTTGATATTTCACATTACTGGAAAACACATGAACACCTTCACTTGTACATCTCATTATTTAATTGACTTTGGGAACTTTCAACTTTATTTGTTTTAAGTGCCATATCATAACAGCTGTTATCTCAGAGCACTTCACAAGGAGAGCAACAATGTGTACATAGTGAAAAAAACCCTGTCCTTAGACCCTCGCAAAGGCTGAGGAACAACTCTTAGAAAAACCCTGACAGGGAAAACAAGGGGAGAAACCTCAGGGTGAGAGACAGAGGAGGGGATCCTCACCCGGGACGGACAGGCGGGCACAAGCGAAACAGTTTCTTGCTCCTTGTTTTCATTCGCAAGTTTTCAGTAAATGCAACCTGTGGCTTTGTAGTGGTAGTGCTAGTTAGGTTAGCTGTAATTTAGTTTGTACCTGGGCATGGTCACCTCTCTGGAACAATCCAAAAACAGAATAAATGCATAATCACTGTAAAACTATACCATAAAAAGGGAAAAATAACTTCAAAAGAAAGACATTTTGTCAGTGGGTTGACTGTGTGTTGACAGAGCAACCAGTTTCTTTGCAGCTGTGGTCATTGATAGTTGTATTAGTTGTATTAACTAGAAAAGTTTATAGTTGTGTTAAATTTGGTGATAAGCGAACTTAAGCACTGCAGCTCCCATTGTACTGAATGCGACAACTTTCACAAGAGGGAATGCCAGGAGAACCTGTTCATATTTAATTTGAGTATTCAAAGTTCAGCTGAGTATCAAGTATGTCACAAGGGGGAGATAAGGATCCATGAGCTGCTGTCACTTCTGCAGTTGTCAACGTGTTTTGTCGGTAGAGAGAGTTTTGCGTTAATGCCGCGAGATTGTACTTCATGTTGGTGAGCCAGACAGTTGATCGTGAAAATCAGATTCGGACCACTGAACTGAACGCAGCATGAGCCATGACCCTGCTCCTGGATGGCACCATCTTCTTCAGTCAGCAAGCCACACCATCGGGAGCGTCCCAGCTCCATCAGCACAGAGGACGCTGTTACTGTCTGCGTCTCCTGTTCTGCTGGCTTTGGGACGCTCCTGGCATGCCTCCTGACAGGAAGTTCTCCCTTTGCCTTCATATCAATGTCATCGTATTGTTGTTCAGAAACGCCATGTATATATTGTTGGACTGGTTTGGAGTTTTTATGATGAGCTGTGGATTCAGTAACCAGGGGTAAGTATTGAAGTCATAGCAAATATAGAGCATGGTGATGTTATTTTGTGTTTACTGGAGTTGTTCTGAATCATCAGACATAATCAAGTTAATAAAAAGCCTCAGAACGCATTTATTGTTGTTGTACCACTTATTTTCCCTAGGCTACATTAACCTTCCAGTGACAACAGCATAGAAGACCGGGACTCCAGGAATACCATGATGACAAAGAAGATGAGACAAGGCTACAAGAAAGGCGTGAAGAAAGACCAGCTGGAGAGCGGTGTTTGCCTTGTATTTAGTGGGCTAACTAACCGTTTTCCTCTTTATCATGAGAAGCCAACTTTCCATTATTGTTACGATTGACATATTTGTTTCATATGTGTCACTTTAGCAACTGGCTCGGTCAGCAGAGTGGAGTCTACCACCTGGGAGAGCAGAGACGAGACTCAAGCGGTGTGAGTGAGGGAGGGAAGGAGTGAAGCTGAAATCAAAGGTTTGTTTACTCCCAGGGACCGATGATGAACTAATTCAGCTCCAAAGCTGAATGAAAACCCACAAGTGGGTACATTTGACGATGACTTGCTTGTACAAAAACAACACTTCCAACACACACAAACACTTCCGTGTTTTAACATTCTCTAGTCATAATACACTTTTTTTTTATTGAACTTTAATCTCTATCTCACACTGTTTTCAATATTACCTAGTAGTTAATGCAAAACACACAAACAATATTGATATTTCACAATACTGGAAAACACATAGTGGTTAACAATATTAACTGATATTGTAACCCTAGCTTTCCCATTCATGTGGCCTCAGAAAGGACCAGACACTGGTAGTGGTACTCTTGGTTTACTGAGATGGGGTTCAACTCCCTGCAGTGTCCTGCTTCTGGCCAAACACATGAACACATTCGCTTGTCCATCTCATTATTTAATTGATTTTGGGAACTTTCTTGCTCTCTGTTTTCATTCAATTGCAATTTTTCACCTGATGGCGTAAAAAACAAAAGAGTTTTATTGTTAAAGGGAGGGGACTTGAGACCAAAAAACAGGTATTCCTACTTTACTTAAACATCTGCGACTTGAGCTTCCAGTCCACTTTTCAGTGGACTCAGTTTCTGTTCAAGCTGCAGTCATTTCTCTCTTTAACGCTTCAATTCGTCCTCAAGCTTTCCCTATTGTTCATTGAAATCCACTTCACAGTTCAGTATCTTAATTTAAGTGAAATAAATTGTATTCGTAGTGAGGTAGTAACGTAGTGATCCTAGGGGCTGTGTTGTCTGGGGTAATCTGCAATTCGATAGATAGATAGAGATAGCAGACACATAAAACACATTGTGCATTGCACATAAAGTAAGTGATCAAAGTAATAAAATAAGTAATGCAAAAAAGTAATAAGTAGTTAATCCAGGTAGTTAATCCATATAGGGATTTAATAATGGTAAATTATTATGGGCAGAAATGAATAATTAATATAGTTCCAATCATAGTTACAATCAGAGCCGGCCCAAGGCATAAGCGAACTCAGCGCTTTTGGTCAACAAGACCAGTTAGAGACTGATGGTGGCCTTTCATTCAGCGGGATAAGTAAGTCATTTCATGACTGATTGCTATTGACATGTGTGCTCCATATTTATTGAGAACATTCATGAATGCTATTCAAGTGATTGTCAGGTTTATATCAAGGGTTAAAGCAAAAACAAAGGCTGTGTGTAACCTGGAGTGAGATAAAGTGATTCAAGAGAGAGAGCAGAGACGAGTCTCAGCTGGTGTGAGTGAGGGAGGGAAGGAGTGAAGCTGAAATCAAAGGTTTGTTTACTCCCAGGGACCGATGATGAACCAATTCAGCTCCAAAGCTGAATGAAAACCCACAAGTGGGTACATTTGATGATGACTTGCTTGTACAAAAACAAATAAAAAAATACCTTTCCATATGAAAAACACTCTTTTGTGAGCATGGTCACTTTATCCCTTTTGCAGCAGTGCAAATGATATCACCGAGGCTATTACACGTGTATTCACACTATCCCAATAATGCGCATATGTGTGGATTTC
>CM055198.1:4744477-4759029 GCA_029224185.1 Karalla daura
CTCTGTCTTCATCTCCTCTCTCTCTCTCTCCTCTCTGTCTCTCTCTTCTCTCTCTCTCCTGTCTCTCTCTCTCTCTCTCTGCTCTCTCTCTCTGTCTCTCTCTCTCTCTCTCTCTGTCTCTGTCTCTCTCTCTCTCTGCTCTCTTCTCTGTCTCTCTCTCTGTCTCTCTCTCTCTCTCTCTCTCTCTCTCTCTGTCTCTCTCTGTCTCTCTCTGTCTCTTTCTCTCTCTCTCTGTCTCTCTCTCTCTGTCTCTTTCTCTCTCTCTCTGTCTTCTCTCTCTCTCTCTCTGTCTCTCTCTGTCTCTCTCTCTCTGTCTCTCTCTCTCTCTCTCTCTCTGTCTCTCTCTCTCTTTCTCTCTGTCTCTCTCTCTCTCTCTGTCTCTCTCTCTGTCTCTCTCTCTGTCTCTCTCTCTCTGTCTCTCTGTCTCTGTCTCTCTCTGTCTCTCTCTCTCTCTGTCTCTCTCCTTCCTCTCTGTCTCTCCCCATTACGCCCTAATTGGTTGCGCTGCTGAATGGGATGCATCTCCTCCACGTGTCTAACTGTGCGTACAACGACATCCGGACCCCTATTGTCCGGCACGACGTGAAACGTCTCTTTATCGGCCCGTCTAGGGGGTGACGGGCACCAACATCACCATGCACCATGGCCGTGCTGTGCGGCGTGATGGCCGACGTCTCGCTGGGCGAGCCCTACGCCCGCTACGCGGCCGTGGCCCGCCTCATGCTGGACACCTTCTCCATGAAGTGCCTGGACGCCAGCTTCAGCAGCTACCGCCGAGACATGACTAACGCGTCCTGGGATGGGCCGGCTGCAGGAGGAGGTGGGTGGCTGGCTGGCTGGGTGTGTGTGTGTGTGTGTGTGTGTGTGGAAGTGGTATTTTCGTGCGTGTAAACACGGTTTATGTTTGTGTGCCCTCTCGTTCCGGGAGCGTCACCTCGGGTCAGGAGCTCTTTTATAAAAAAAAAAAAGCCAGCTATTTTTTGCCTTTCCTTCTGCTTTCGCGCCGGGCGTGTTGGTGGGTTGTCAGGCGTCGTGTGTGTGTGTGTGCGTGTGTGTGTGTGTTGTTCTTGTGACACAGAATGACGGGCCGAGACGATGTGATGCCACGCTGAAGTCTTTCCACTGTCATAATGTGCGAGCAATCGAGCGCAGTGGAGGCAGAAGCACCGGTTTCGCCATCCCCCAGTTGCCTCAGGAGACGGGGACATAATAGAGCCTCGTGGCAGATTTATGTGAGGTCTGGTCACTGGCACGATGTCGAAAACTCATCTTTTGGATCTGGTCCGAGGCCAATGGAATAACATCATTTAATCCCAAATAATGACTCGTCTCTTCTTCAGGTGGTGTTTATTGCGCTAAGATCATTCCAAGGTGACATCGTACAAAGAAAAATAGACTATTGTGAAAACTGTGGGTGTTTTTACTTCCCTTGGTGTCTCTCTCAGATTGGGGAAACAATTTAGTGTGTTTAACCCGAAGTGGGCTCGCTCTCTCTCTCTCTCTCTTTCTCTCTCTCTCCCTTTCTCTCTCTCCCTCTCCCTCCCTCTCTCCCTCTCCCACTTTGTACCTTTGCCCCGGGCTGTGGTTCCAGTTCCCAGCTTTAGTTTCATGAGTGGGAGGGCAGGAGTGGGATCACTGGAACAGGAAGTTGTCTCTTAAAAAGCCACAGGGACGTGTCTGCGTGAACTCCCCCAACCGTCCCCCTCTCATGGGTCTCGGTTGCACTCTGCTCTGCTCCGAGCCGAGCCCGAATAAGTGAGGGCGAGCCGACCGAGAAGTTAAACGGCCGCTCTAGCTGCAATTAGATTTACACCCCTGTCGATCTGAATGGCCCGATTTACATGAATCGGCTGTGTGTGTGTGTTTGTGTGTGTGTGTGTGTGTGTGTGTTGTCAGGGAGACAGTGGGTCTACCAGACCTGCACTGAATTTGGATTCTACCAGAGCACCGATTCGCCCAACCAACCATTCACTGGCTTCCCACTCGGGTGAGCCCACAAACACCCCTGTGCCCGTTGCCATTTCCACGCCGCATTCCGCTTTTTTTGGTGTTTGCCTTCTCTATTTTTTTGTCGTTTTAATCGAGCACCCCCCCCCCTCCCCCTCCCCGCCCCCCCCCGAACCCACCCCGACTGCTTCCCCTCGGCCCCAGGTACCACGTGCGGCAGTGCGCCGACTTCTTCGGCGTGGGCGCCCAGCAGCTGGCGGAGGCCGTGGCCCAGACCAACGAGTGCTACGGCGGCTACGACGTCCACTCCGCCCGCATCGTCTTCCCCAACGGCTCCATCGACCCGTGGCACGCGCTGGGGATCACCCAGGACGTCACGCCCGACCTGCCCGCCGTTTTCATCAAAGGTGGGGTGGGGGGGGTTGGGGCGGGTGGAGGGAGGTGGTTTCATTCGTTTCATCCAACTTCCCAAAATCAAAATCCAAGCTCCCACCGCCCACCGTCTCGTCCCTCTGTCATTTGAAGCATTGTTAGCATGCATTCGATCCGGACCTGTCCAACTGGGGTCAAATGATGTAAATCTGGTCAGACCGATCTAAACGTAAGCCGCGTGAGCCGCGATGCCCCATGCACGTCACCTGCCCGCTCCACCTGTGACCAAGCGCCGGAGCTAGCGGGCGACTTGGTTATCGTTGAGCCTCGTAAGGAAGCTCTTGAATGGATGCATTTCCGGGTCTGAGGTTCCCCCCGGGCCTTGGCGCGAGAGAAAACAATGCTCGCTTGTGATTGCTCTGTACCGCAGAGGCCCGAGCAACAGTTTGAGAGTGGAACAATGGAGTCGTTTGTTCGGCCCGAGCATTAACAGCCGGATAATGGTTCCTCGGTTTTTACTGTTTTGCAGTGCCATGTCTTTATGTATATGTATGTATTTTCCTCCTCTCTCTCTCTCTCTCTCCCTCTCTCTCTCTCTCTCTCCCCTCAGGAACAGCCCACTGTGCCAACATGTACCCGGCCGCGACAGAGGATCTCCCTCAGCTCGACATGGCGCGCGACCACATCTTCCTACTTCTCAAGCAGTGGCTGAGCTGATGGCGGCCGGATTGCGTCGGAACCGGCTCACAACTCCAAGACCGACCGCGCTGCTTGCCCATAGCGGGGCCCGCTGCCCATAGCGGGGCCCGCTGCCTGTTTTACTGCCATGTTTGTTTGTAAGCGATTGAGAAGGAGGCGTTGCACTCGAGGGTCGTTCAGGTACCGAGGTTTCAAATGAGTCGAGCACAGCGTGTGAATAATAAATGATTGTTTTTTTTTATAATGAATTTCATTGTCTGTCATCTCTGCAAAGGAAGAGTGTGAACCGCTATAACGGGCTTGGAGTACTGACGGTGTGCCTGCGAGCAGTTTCAGGGTTTTGCCTCCTCACGCCTGGCTAGACTGGCTCTAGACAAGCTGTAAACAATAAAATCTTAAAGGAGCCACGCGTCGGTGGACAGGAAGTCATTGCTTTCATTATGTAATTGTTAAAATGCTGATCCGCGGAGTGACGCGACGGCCGCGGCATCAGGGCTCTCTGTGCTGTTCATCGTGCGATTATCACTGCACTGATACGCTGTCATCTTAAATCCACTGTGACTGGCTCCGTAACGCGGTGCGTAAAAGCCCTGTGTCAAAACGGACGGCGAGAGGCGGGCACCTCTTTTGATGAGATCTTGCCCTGAAATGACTCCAGCTCATACATGGTGCATGTCGCGCACATCTGGTCCGGTCCAGCACAGGCCTAGTCCCCTCTAAAGACTCGTAACTCATCATTGGCCCACTCGTTAAAGCACGGGAGTGAGGCCATGTCTCCGGCGGCTCGCAGACACGGCGGAACTGTATCTTGGACTACTCTGTCCGGTGTCTTGACGTCCGCAGACTCGGTTTCGGGGACAAAAAAAAAAGAACTGGCCCAATGTGTCCTTTACTATGCAGCTGTGTGTTCATTCATTACCTCCGTGAAACTTTGAAAACACAGACACGGTGACCCGACTCTGCTCAACAGTGTTTGTTTTGACAACTGTCCCATCTCTCTCTCTCAGCTGGACATGCAAGACCCCCGCTCTAGACACAAACCACACACACACACACACACGCACACAAAGAGTGAGCCCGAAAAGCTTGCTCTGAGTCCTGTCCCGCTATGGTCGTCCCCGAGGTGACAGCGAGTCCTTTAAACTTCGTCCTGGATCCTCAGGCTGGGAGAGATAAATACATTAGGACGGAGGTGCAGCTATCAAAACAGGCAGCGCGCGTGGAACATGTTTCATATAATTATGACAGCCCGCAATTGTGGATATAGTCATAACTGACAGTGAAGTCTCATTAAATCCCCTGTAATTGAAACCCCCATGCACCTACTCATAATCCTCCCCTGGGCTGTAGGAGGGACGTAACTGAGCCTCGGCCTCTGTTCAGGTGTGTGTGTGTGTGTGTGTCGCCATTCAACTGAGTCACCTCCTTGGATGGAAAAGCATCAGGTGGCCCTTTGTGAATAGGCCTCAGCTGTGGAAAAGTTCTGGCCAAATTCAAGCCAAATCTGAGCACGTTTTTTTTTTATCATTTGCTTTTCATGTGAATGTCCGAAATTTCCAATTCCCAAATTTCTCTATGGAATCATTATGTATCATTATATAAAGCTGGGATTTTCCCGTTACTTCTTTGCTTTTTCCTCCTATGACAGCTTTGGTAATTTTCCATGGAACATGACAAAAAGCAATTAAGATAACGGGCCCACAAGTATTTCATCCCCCCCAACAGTCACGAGCCAGTTTGAGCTAAACAACCAGTTAAACACAAGACGTCTGATTATGATTCCAAATCCCTGGTTACATGTCATTGATAGATCGGCCTCTGACACGCTTGCTGCTGTGTTCATCAGTACTTCCTGTAACTTTGCAGTTATTTTTATGTTCAATAACAAGACCTCCCTGCAGTCTGCTGATAAAAGTACATCTTTCAGTATGTTTTTCATGCATGTTTTTCCTTCCTACAATGTACTTTTCGAGACACAATGCAGACACGAACGTTAATGTAGGAGAAAAGCTTGAAAGAAAAACATTTTTATGACATTGCAGATCGCAATCTATACCCAGTGAAAAGGTGTGCGACACGTCCAAAAACGTCATCATCGGGGTTCGGGTATGCAAGCTGAGTACCTGAGCTGAGTTCCCACTGAAATGGCAGCGTATGGGCTCCATTGCTAAGTATGGAGAGGGGGGGTTTGCTAAACTCCATTGTTTACATGAAGTCACTTGATCATTTATGCGAGTGACGGGCATGACAAGCTCACGCCGGATAAGCATGAAAGGGTGCCAGGTCCGCGCAGAGAAAAAGGTGGCAGAAGAACTACAGGAGAGGCATCTCCCATTAAAACAATGTCCCACGACAGCGGAAAAAACGAGGTGGAATCCTCCACCCGGCGTGCGCGTCGCGCGTCTGTTTGCTTTTTGCGCGTTTAATTGTGAAGGCGTCCCGGATGTCCAGCTCTCGCGTGGCGCACTTTGACGCCGTCGGTGCCGTGCCGTTTGGTCTTGGGAGGCGGGGTCGCGGCCAATAAAGAGTAGCGTCGGGGCAGTGCGCGACCCACAGCTACTTCCCACTTCACCGGAGAGAGGGAGAGAGAGAGAAAGAGAGGAAGAAAGAGAGAGAGTGAGAGAGAAAGAAAGAGAGAGAGTGAGAGTGAGAGTGAGAGAGAGAGTGAGAGTGAGAGAGAGCATCGATAGAAGCCGAGGACACGTCGCCTCTCGCCAGGTAGGGACCATCGGCAGCACCTCTCATCGGGGCGGCTGTAGAACCCGACGCGTCTTTTTGTTTGTTTGTTTGTTTGTTTGTTGTTTGTTTGTTTTTTTGTCACAGGTGGGATGGCGCACCGCGTTAAACGAGCGCGCGAGGGACTCGCCTCGCTCGAGAGTTTTGTTTTTTCGTAGCCCGCAGTGTCACGCAGTCCGCGTCCGTTCCACCGCCTGCTGGCCCCCGGGGCTGCAGCGCTGCCCGCACATGCACGAACGGCGCACATCAAAGGCGCCCGAGTCTTTGGCGCGGCTCTCCGCCGCGTATCAGGCCAATCGTAAAAACCTGTTTTGTTTATGCAATTGAGCTCGCAGCTTGACCGCGCGGCGAGAGGTGCAGCGAGCGGTCCCCCTGGATCCAACGCTGTCCATGTATGCACGTCTCTGCGCAATGATTGTTGTAAAAGCCTGCGAAATGCTCTGGCCTGAGGTCACGCCGCTCCAAGATTTTGTAAACAAAGTCTCCCAGTCTGGTTCGCAGAACGCACGCACTCTTTCACCGCATGTTTAAAATAGTCTGAAAAGTCACACTCAGACGTTTCAAGATCCTATCAGCAGAGCCACCGGCTCACAAACCGCACTTGACAGTGTTTGGGGTGGGGGTTGGGGGGAGGGTGGGGGCAAAATTGACTGTCATTACACAGATGATTCACGTATAATGTCCCCCTCTGGAGAGGAGCAAACCAGTGGGGAATCTTGGCTGCCTCTTGCGGTTTGCATGTGTGCTGCTTCAGTGAGTGGGGTGTGGGCTGAATCATCCTCCTAAAAATGGTCTGGACGACTTGAACGTGACATGGAGGAACAGGCCTGTTTTCACCGGGCCGATCGTGGTCGGGCTGCAACGTGAAGGCGCCGCCTGTCCTTTGGCAGCGATCGTCCCGTACTGCCTCTGACTAACTCTTACTCACAGAGTTGCACGCTGTGCTGCTTCTTGTCCCCCACGGTGAATCATCCAGAAGGTACATGCTTCAAAGCAGCGCCTCCCGTAAACCGATGTTCTCTGACGATGGGCCTGATGACGATGACTGATGATGCTCCCAGGTCAAATCCACAAATCATATCGACCAAACGCCTGTCCTCCAAAATCCTCCACTCCTTGTTTCTCCACCAGGGTTGAATTCGCCATGAAGCAGCTCTCAGCGTTGTGCCTGGTGGCGCTGGTGACCTCTTTCGGCCACGAGGGCGCGCTCTCCCAGGCCCCGTCCTACGGGGAGCGCGGCTCAGATCTGGGCATCCAGGTGTTCCAGCAAGTGGTCCGCTCCAAGCCCCTGGAGAATGTGGTGCTCTCTCCCCACGGCGTGGCGTCCATCCTCGGCATGCTGCTCCCAGGGGCCCACGGGGAGACCCGGAAGCAGGTCCTCAATGCCCTCCGCTACAAGAAGAACGGTACGAAGTCCCAGAAGAGCCAGTTATGAGACGATCTGTGATCTCTCCTGGGGACGTGACGTCACTGTTAAGCGTCGAATGACTAACGATTGGGACTCTCGATTCGCACAGGCCCGTACAAGATGCTGAAGAAGCTGCACAAGACCTTGATCGCCAAGTCCAACCAGGACGTGGTGCTGATCGCCAACGGCATGTTCAGCCCGAGGGGCTTCCCCATGGCGGAGGCTTTCGTGGCCGCCAACAAGGCCAACTTCCAGAGCGAGAGCCGGACCCTGGACTTCAGCAACCCCGGCGAGGCCGCGGATGAGATCAATGAGTGGGTCAGCAACAAGACCAAAGGTACGGCGGGGGTCCCGAGTCCCCCAAGACTGCAGTCAGTGCGGCCAATGTATGCATAGGCAGTGGAACTGTGTTAGTGCTTGTAATGCTTGAAACCAATGCAGGCACCTGCCGGCCTTGTTAACATCGTGCTCATGAAGCACGTGTTCAAAGTAACATTTTTCGACGCCTTAATGTGTTCAGTTTGCTACTGGTGCCGTAATCGCTTTGTGTCTCGTAGCCTTACCTCTTTTAGCGGACCTCTCTGACGTGAGCTGTGCTCCCGGCCATGCGTGTCTATCCAGGTCACATCCCCAGCCTGATCAAAGCCGACATGCTGGACCCCGCTTTGACCCGGCTGGTCGCCGTCAACTCCGTCTACTTCAAAGGCCTGTGGAAGTCCCGCTTCCAGCCCGAGAACACCAAGATGAGGCCCTTCACCGGGGGGGACGGGCACGTGTATAAAGTTCCCATGATGTCGCAGCTGTCCGTCTTCAACATCGGTGAGCGCGCTGATGACGTGCGGGGAGGTCCGCACTGCCAGGGTTTTAAATCTAGCCGCGGAGATGAATTGCAGATTCGCAGAATGCCACACAATGACATTTGAAGATGTCTTTGTGAAGTAATCCGGCGACTGGGCCGTAAATGGTGGCTGGAATGACTTTTTCAGCAGTGGGAGGGAACGTCTGGTTAAAAACTACTCTGCGTGGGAAGCGTGCGTCTGTAATGGGGGCCCTTCTATTTTCGCCACCAGGAGTCATTTTTTTGGACGGGGGCGGCTTTTTTGGGTGCGTTGTTGAAGTCCGTTGAGTCACTGGTGTGTTTTTTTTGTTTTTTGTTTTTTTTTATGAAGAGCAAGCACATAACGAGTGGGCCGTAACCCGCGAGGTGACGCGCATCTGCACGTCACTCGCAAAGTCAGTTTGTAGAGGCATCTGATCCTGAGTTGTGCCAATCGGACAGCCTGCGATTTTTAAAATTGCATCCCTCGAAATTGTATCGCTCGTCCCGGGGCCCGATTCGCGGCCCGGCTCCTGCTGTATTACTGCTGCTGGGAAGTGCAGGCTGTGCACGCGGGACGGTGTGTTAGGGCCCTTGCCAAAATGAAACGACACGCCGGTCCGCCGTCTGTATTTAGACCAGATGTCGGCCTCGCGGTTCACGTGGCGGGTCCTCGGGGAGAGCTTCCCGTCCGGGCTGTCCCCGGGGGCGTCCTGCAGCGAGCTGACGCTGGCGTACACAGACTACGGCCCGCTGATTGGATTATCGCGCTCCGAATTTCCACACCCAAAGAAAACGCACCTCTGTCTTCATATGGGCCCGTTTTATGGATACAATGGGATTTACGCCTACTCGCCCATTCTTTTAGTGGCCGTATAAAGCATCGGGAGGGATGTCTTGCGGCAGTCTGGCTCTGCTCGGCCGTGACTCACTCAAACGGCGCGCGTGTCGCCCGTATTGTGCGGCTCGCGAGCGGCTCGTGGGATGGAAAGCTGGTGGAAGGCGGAGGCCTGCGTAGACTCAGCGTCCCTGGACGAATACAAAGGGATGGTTGAAGCTTTGGCGTTTTAACTACTTCCCCTGACGGCATAACACAGCTGAGGCCCAGTGAAGAGTCCTCCCGTCTGCTTTTGAGGAAGGAAGTCACGCTATGGGCAGGTCTCTACGAGGTTTCATCGAACGTGCTAACACCGAACAAATTACAAATTTTGTATTTACAGTTAAATTAGTGTAGATCTAACGCTGTAACGGCAACATTTTTGCCATCACCAGCATAGAGAGAATGTCACTGAGGTAAAATCTTTCCCACTTTCGCTCCACTCCACTCTGCTCTGTGACGCGTCGCATGAAAATTGCATAACGGGGAAGCTTCCGCGTGGTTATTACCTCACCAGGAAGCGGGAATATCGCTAAAACACCTGGCACTCTCTGCCCGAGGACCGCGGCTGAGCGAGTCGGGTTTCGTCTTAACCTTCAGCACGACCTCTGAGACCACGCTCTCTGTCCGTCCCTCCCTCCCTCCCTCCCTCCTTCTCTGCCTGCACAGGTATGGCCACCACGCCTCAGGGCCTCAGGTACACGGTGATCGAGCTGCCCTACCACGGCAGCACCATCAGCATGCTGATGGTGCTGCCCTCCGAGGAGGACACGCCTCTGTCCCGCGTCCTGCCGCACATCAGCACGGCCACCGTGCAGAGCTGGTACAAACTGATGGTCATGAGAAAGGTCCGCCTGCTCATTCCCAAGTGAGACGCTGACGCACGCACGCACACATACACACACACACGCACGCACGCACGCACAAACAGCAGTTTGCTCTGAAAATGACACATCTTTTGAAAACATTTCTGCGCATGTTTATGTCTGTCCTGCAGGTTCACCGCAAACGCAGAGGTAGATCTGAAGGAGCCCCTGTTGGCGCTGGGCATAACGGACATGTTCAGCGAATCCAAAGCTGACTTCAGACACATCTGCGAGCGTAAGTCCGAACGACTGATGTCTTTGGACGTCGGGGTGGCTTGAAAATATAAAAGCACTAGTTGTTGTTGTTTTGGTTTTTTTTGCTTGTTTAGATTTTAGATTCCAGCTGTCCGGTATCCAGTCATTTCCATTTTCCGTTCCCTGCGCTTGATTGGTGGTATGAAGGGAGCTCTACTGCCACCATGTGGTGGTTTCCCTTGTAAACAAAACTTGAGCTGACACTTTGGGATTTGTGCTCCAGTGCCCTCATGTGGTTTAGTGCAGCAATCGTTTCATGTTTTTAGACTTCATATCGAACTAGCAGTGAATGACAGAAGTTTAATTTCCACAAGTAGACGGCTTTCACCGAAACCATTCTTCAGCTGTCGGTCTGTAGCTGTTGGTCTTCCTCATTTGATACTGAAAGTGAATGTTCAGTATCGACACGAATGGGGAGTGGAGCAGCCACCGGAGGACCTCAGATCTGCTGACCGCACAGAGAGTGAATCCAGTTCAATTCCTCATTTACACTTTCCTAATGAGTTCATGTTCTCAGTCACAAGCTCGGAGACCCCAAAGGGAAGAATCGTGTTTGTTCTGTGCCTTTTAGATATGCCCCTACCAAACATGTTTATTTCGAATGAGGAAAGTAAAAAGGGATGATGACAACCCATGACCTGGGTATTAAAACAACAGAGCAACAAGCGATGTGATGACTGCTCCTTTCCCCGCGACGCGGTCTTTCTAGTGGGCCGTATCAGATTAATAACCAGTTAC
The DNA here is from genome assembly GCA_029224185.1 of Karalla daura. Lineage (NCBI taxonomy): Eukaryota > Metazoa > Chordata > Actinopteri > Chaetodontiformes > Leiognathidae > Karalla > Karalla daura. The sequence continues at coordinate 4,755,193 of CM055198.1, forward strand.
TGCTCTTTCAGGCGTTGAGAAAGTGTATGTGTCCAGGACTCTCCAGAAATCCAAAATCGTGGTGAACGAAGACGGCACAAAGGCAGCAGCGGCCACCAGTGAGTATCCTCACGCCGTGCCCTTTAGGCAAACACCCCGCTCCGCCCCGCAGCCGGATTCGCTGCATCAACACGTTCACGCCACCAATCGACTCATGTTTGCTTTTGTGTGAAGCTGCCATTTTGCTGGCCCGCTCCTCTCCGCCTTGGGTCACGGTGGACAGACCTTTCCTCTTCCTCGTCAGACACAATCCGACAGGTACGCCGCCCCCCCCCTCCTCCCTTGAAACTTGTGAAATGCATTTAGCTGTGAGATAAAGAAACGCGGCGTAATGTGCCGATCGAGTCCGACGGTTGGTGAAAGTCGAAGTAAGCGGCTCTCTCTGTCCTCAGGCACGGTTCTGTTCATGGGCCAGATCAACAAGCCCTGAGTGCGGCCATCGCTGCCCGGCCCCTGGTGCTGTGGTGTCACGGGGACGACCGGAACGCTTCTACACTGCCATACAGAAACACACCCTCACACTGTCTCTCTCTCTCTCTCACACACACACACACACGCACGCACACAACCACACAGACTTTGCTGTAGACTTATGTACAGTGTGGACATGCGTTATTTGTTTTAAGTTTTTTTTTTTTTTACACGTTAGCCATTTCCTTTAATGCTTAACATGCCTTATTAAGTGTTTTGCAGACTAAATTTTACTGCTGTTTTTTTTTATAAACTTTTTTTGAACTGTTGCCTTTTTTTTTAAAGACTTTGAATGTCAGTTGTGTACTTTTCCCCCAAATCTGGAGTAGGATAATCTCTATTTTTTTTTCATCGTCTCGTTGTTTTCCATCTCAAGTCGTGTCGCTCCGGGCTGTTGCTACGTTTTACTCCTAAGTTATGGAACTGTACATCACATCTTGAACACCATGTATTCACTTGTTTGTTTCCCTCGCCGAGGAGGGTTTCTGTTATCGTTCTCTTCTTTTCGACCCAATAAATACACATATTTATAACATCGAGGATGCTGCCTCACTTATTTCCATCACGCTCTCATGGATATTTTGTGATCTTGCAGTACCTGCGCTATGACTCCAAAACAAATTCTGTGCCGCTGTATAACTGAGTTGTACAACTACTTGGCAATAAAAGCCATTTTTAGTTTGATTTGGATACATTTGAGGACTGTCTGCATGCTATTTCTGACTAACATTTGTCTAACATTTGACTGTGTGGGTTTACTGTGTAAATATGACACTGCAAGCTGTATTCACATTATACCTCAAGCTATTTGCTCTTACTCACACGCCTGCTTTTAACCACATACAGACAAATAGATCGGGAGAGTCCTGAACTCTCACAAAAACCTTTGACCTTTGTTGCTGTTGTAGTCAAAATTATTGGACAAATTGACAGTGTTGTGCACTTCAGAACCTGCGCCATTTCCTCTGAACTGCCCAACTCAACTGCCCGACTTATTTGTCGCAATGTCTTGTGCAGCTTTGTTGCACAAATCCTTCGTTAGCACTAACCCTTGTATCGGTCGTGTCAAAAATGTTTTATTTTTCGTGGTCAATCGAAAATGGAAAGAGCTACCGCTGCCTATTTCCACATGTGTTATTTATTACTACATGCTACCGTTTTTGTTTGTTTGTTTGCACCTCAACTCCACAAAACAATTTTGTGTTTATGAACATGTCGTTTGTGTTGCCCGAGTGGCATTGAAGTTCACCTCGAGTCTGAAGTGAGTCCAAATACGAACTGCATCGACATTGTAGTACATGTGTACTGGTGTGAAAGAAAGGTCCAGGCTTCGTGACACAGTCGTGAGAATAGGGTGCAAAAACCACCGTGTGAAGAACTGCAGACGGCAAATGTACAGAGGTGGCAGCATCGGCAAAATGAACGACAAGGTTGGAATGCGACGAGACTGTGAAATAGCTCGTGTTTAACGCTGTTTGTAGCTCGGTGTATGGCATAAACCGACAGCCGGGTAATGGGTAATAGAGGCGCATCGGGATTCTCGCCCTGTCCCGGCGTCCGCCATGGGACCGTCAGTGCGCATGCGCGGCGCCGCTACGGTAATCCTGACGACAGGGTCTCCGTGGTGTCAGCTGATCCTCCTTCGCTGGCGAGCGAGCAGGAAAAGCAGCAGAAGGGGAAAACACTGCTCCCTGCCCCACCGCCATGGCCGCCGAGATCCACTCCAGGCCCCAGACGGCCCGGCCCGTCCTCCTCAACAAGATCGAGGGACACTCGGACGCGGTGAACGCCGCCGTGCTGATCCCCAAAGAGGACGGGGTGATCACGGTCAGCGAGGACAGGTGAGCGGGCCCCGTCTATTTCCTGGCTCCTCTTCGCTCCTGGAGGGTCAACAACAAACCCACCTTTAGATCCTCGATAGCCTGCGAACTACTCTGGTCGGTCCCGCGCAGACCCTCACCTAGCGCAGGAGTTGCGGTAGCACAGCAGGCATCCCTCACGCTCAAGTAGCGTCCGGGGGAATGGACGACCGAACCACCCGCGGACGGCCGTGTGTTGTTGTTTTCCTCTCCTCGCATCCATTCCGCGATCGGCGGAACCTGCGCCCGTTTTTCCCTTTTCGATCCGCAATTCGCCGGCTAAGTTAGCGGCTAGCTGTTGCTCGCCGCCCGCGAAGACTCCCTCCGGGTGGCAGGTGTAGGGCGAAACCCCCGAGCTGTCGGTCTGTCAACTCGCTGACAGGCCGACGGCTACTCGGGTCGGGGTCGGCTCCGGCGGTTTGCGCCGAAAACGCGACTTAGCGGCGCCGGACAGCGGCACACGCAAGATCACCCCCCAGAAAATGTCCGTAACGATGGGGGGAGAAACGGCGTTCTGTATTCGTCTCGCGCTAGATCATGCTGTTCGGCGGACGCGCTGCGGAAAACGCATGATTAGTCCGGGATGGGAGTGTGTACGTGTTGCCAGCCCTGAGTAAAGTTGTCCGTTTACCCCGTTCGCCATCTGGCTCTGCTCGACCCGTTTTTACACCGCCTCTCACCTCAGTCCAGGATCCATTCTGGCTGTCACATGTACAGTAGGGAGCGAGGTCTGCAGCCTCCGCAGAGGCTTTTGACAGACAGCTGACCGGGGGACAGCCGGGTCCCGCTTTTCAACTCGCCCTGACGCCACCTGACCCTCCACGTGTGTCTGAGACCTGTGTTTTCTAGTGGCCTCTTGGTCTTTTTTTTTTTTCCATCTCCTCGACCGGGCTCCTCGTTCCCGATGTGTTTCAACTGTGCGTTCCGAAGCGTTTCTTTTTCTGTGAAAGGTGCCACGCAGACAATTGCGTTACTACCTCTCGGGTAAGCTGAAACCCCGTTGCCGTGGCGTCGCTTCCTGTTTTCACATGTCTGGCATCCTCGGAGCCGGATGGTGATCTCGGCCGTGGAGGTGTCAGTGTGGCCGCCACCTCTGTCACATCATGTGAGTTAAAGCCCGGAGCCTTCAGGCCCCCGGCATCTTCCGCATCCTCATTTCGAGATAAGGGAACTGGAGGTGATGTGACGGAAAACGCGACCCCGCCGCACACGCCCATGCACCTGATCGGCAAAAGGGAAGTGACGGCCTCGAGTTCTTGCTTTCGCTTTTTGTTCTTTTCGGTCTGACCGAGCCGAGCAGATGCTGCCTGCGACACCGCGAAAGGCCTCGCAGACTCACTTCGAGGAAGATCTCTCCCGTTGGGCTCGGTCCGGACGTTTTCCCGTCTGGAAAACCGGATCTTGTCCTCCGAAGCAAAGCTCTCGAGAGGCTGCGATTTCGCTAGTAACCCTAGGATGTTAACGCCCC
>CM055198.1:4759129-4847472 GCA_029224185.1 Karalla daura
GTTTGTGTATGCCTGCCCTGTAGGAGTTCCTCATCTCGGAAGATTTCAACAAGATGAACCACGTCAAAACGTATCCAGGTAGGACGCGCGCGCGCACACACACACACACACACACACACACTCATCCACTTGCCATTAGCAGTGGGTGGGTGGCCGCATGTTGTGCCACCTTACTGGGCCGGCTCCAGTCAGAAGTCGACTGGCGGCTGTTACGCGTGACGCGTAGTCATCCAGATAACACTGTGGGTGGGGTCTTATGACACGCACTGTACAGAGGGAGGGAGGGAGGGAGAGGGAGAGGGAGAGGGAGAGGGGGAGGGAGGGAGGGAGGGAGGGAGGGAGGGAGGGAGGGAGAGAGAGAGAGAGAGAGAGAGAGAGAGAGAGAGAGAGAGAGAGAGAGACTTAACATTGAGGACTTTAATCGACCTCAGTTTGAAATGATTTCATCGAGCGCAGAGTTCCCTTGTTCTTCCTCTGCTTTTGTTTCGTTTATTGGAGGATTATTTTTAGTTGCGGCCGCCGCGTCTTCCCTCCGGCGACTCGCTTTGTGACAACTGGCAGAGCGAAATACGGCGCCTGTTACTGCATGAGCAGCCCACACCTCCTCCTCCTCCTCCTCCTCTTCTCCTCCTCCTCCTGTGGAAAAACCTAATGCTTCGGGGGGGGGGTGGGGGGGGGTGGAAAAGGCCCGGCCTGTTGCCTCAGAGGGCCGAGCGGCCCCGCCGCCGCTGGAATGCGGCGTCTGACTCGGTCGGACCAAGTGGGGCATCGTCAGGACGTGACCGCGCGCTGCGGCCGGGGGGAAACGAACGAGAAAAAGGCGAAAAAACCAACAAAAAAACCCCGGTCTGGTTCCAAATTGATACAACGGAGAGGGAGCCTCCTCCTCCTCCTCCTCCTCCTCCTCCTCCTCCTCCTCCTCCTCCTCCTCCTCCTCTTCCGCCTCTTTGAAGTTCAGATTAATCACCGGACAGGATCTGCGCCTCGTTATTACGTGCGAGTGGAGGTGGCGGGGAGAGGGCAAGGAAGCATCGAGTTTCTCCCGTTGAGAGGAGGAGGAAGGGGGGGGGGGGGGGGGGGCTCCGACCCTTCATTTAACCGCGTGGATTCTGGCCTCCATCTCCGGCAGTGATGTCAACAGATTGATGTTGTGTGTGGGCAGGGAGAGGGCTGAGCCTGCAACTCTTGAGGGGAAACCGGCTCCGTGCCGGAGGCAGGGAAGTGCTGAGGGCGTGATCTGGGAGGATCTGTCGCGAGGGCAGTGCCTCCGATAGACAGAGCATACGATATGACCTTGTCGTTGTTTTTACATGACACTGTTATCGTACCATATTGTTGGAACCATCTCTCGTACACCGGCAACAGGCCGGTAGGAGAAGTCGATGGGAAGACGGAGGATGTTCGAAGGAGAGCCCGAGCTGGGCGTAGGGCGGACAGAGTGGTAGATCAGAGTATCTTTTTCCTTTTTCCTTTTAGCTCCGCCGGGCGGCCACGGTTCGGTCACGGGGCAGGAGGTGCTATGCAAAGAATGTTCCTCGTTGGTCGGGAGCGTCCCGCGATGAAAGGGAACGTGCCTCCGACCCACCCGCCCCCCCCCGCGGCGTGAAATGGACCGCTCCACGGTCGTCTCGCCCCCCCCCCCTCCTCCTCACGTGCACCCTTTGGGTTCGTTAGGGACGCTTCGCGTCACTTAGTGCCGTTCGGGCTTTGATCCCTCTCGCCCAGCGCTTCCTACAAAACACATAGCACGTAACGCTGTTTATCACGATGGCCTCTCCCCCCACTCGTGCCCTCCGTGTTTGCACGTGCCGCGGTATTCGCACCCGGCACGTTGCGTTCTACAAGCCACCATAACCGACGCGGTTTTATCCACCCGACTTCATCCATTTGAAGCGCCGGCCCGTGACGGACGTTACAAGATGGGCGACAACATGTACGTGGTGAACGCCCCCTGACCCTTGGACCCTCAGCAAAAGCTGAGGAAAGACTCCCGAAAGGGAAGAAACCTCGGGGCGAGAGACGGAGGAGGGGATCACAAGCGAGACAGCATACAGAGACGCATGGATACGTTGATGGCTGGCAATTTAGATTGTGGACCAGGGGTCAAATGAGTCTGTAGTAGAAACGGTGCATGGTGAGGGTTTGGGTTAGGGTTAGGGTTAGGGACGGAGTTCTGGATCCAACTCAGCATCTGTGGGGTCTGGGAGGGGAGGGACCAGTATGTCCGATGTGTTGGTCCTGCTCAATCAAGAATAGAGGAGGAAGGAGGTGGAGAATGGATGCACTTTCAGAGCCCTGCTGTGCGTTAAACCAGAGACGGGACACTCCACTGCAACAAAAGTCCCGGAAAATGATTGTGTGTGTGTGTGTGTGTGTGTGTGCGTGTGTGTGTTTCAGCCCACCAGAACCGCGTGTCCGACATGGTGTTCTCCCTGGAGAGCGAGTGGGTGGTGAGCACCGGCCACGACAAGAGCGTGAGCTGGATGTGCACCCAGAGCGGCAGCATGCTGGGGAGACACTACTTCACCGCCTGGGCCTCCTGCCTACAGTATCCTCCGCTCGGTGTGTGTGCGCGTGTGCGTGCGTGCGTGCGTGTGTGTGTGTGTGACACGCTGCGTCCGTTATGGAGGCCTGGACTCCCGCCCCGCTCAGATACGATCACGAGACGCAGCACGCCTTCGTGGGGCGACTACTCGGGCCAGATCACGCTGCTCAAGCTGGAGAGGCAGACGTACTCCACCATCACCACGCTGAAGGGCCACGAAGGTGAGGGGCGGACACACACACACACACACACACACACACACACACATAAACGCATGCGCGCTCCTCCACGCCCAGGCCCTGACCCAGATTCCTCCCCGTGATGTCGTTAGGCGACAGAAAGGACAGTTTAGTCCAATATTATAACTTAGATGTTTCCCTTAAAAGTGCCCAGATTTCCCCCTTTGCAGATGAAGAGGAGGCTGTGCCTCTGCACGACAACCCTTTTTTTCCCCCCCTTTTACCACAGTCTCTTTGCTAACGGGTTAACCAGGCAGGGACCGGTACAGGTGCGACTTTTACTCAAGATAAAAGTCCATCACAGCTTCGTCTTTGTACGCGTGACGACCCAGGCTGATGGGAGTCATGATGATACATCTGCATGGATGAACATAACTCGCTTACATCCACGTGTGTGTGTGTGTATGTTTGTCCTGTATTCAAAATGAAAGGGTTAGTCTTCTATCAGTGCGTGTGTCTGCAGTAATCTCTAAATGAGGATTTTCCCATTGAAGTGGAAATAGTTGATCGACCACAGCGGACTGATCTGTCATTAGGAAACACACTTTGCAGCCAGGCCTGAAGTTCTGAGGTGAAGAGCGAGGTCGTGGCCGGGCCGGGTTGTTAGTTCCCCCCGGCGGCCGGCAGATGGCGCCAACCGGCCAGGTCGTAGCGCTGATTCGTGTCTCCCTCCTCCTCCTCCTCCTCCCTCCTCCTCCTCCTCCTCCTCCTCCTCCTCCTCCTCCTCCTCCAGGCAGCATAGGAACCCTGTGGTGGGACCCCGGTCCAGAGACTGCTCTTCTCGGGCGCCTCCGACCACAGCGTCATCATGTGGGACATCGGGGGCCGCAAGGGCCGGACGTTACTGCTGCAGGGACACCAGTAAGTCCGCCGGGGAGGACCACCGGGGGGGGGGGGGGGGGGGGGGGGGGATGGTAGAGGTGGGCTTCAGCATGAGCTGTCCCCAGGCACTCCTCCACACCTCCCTGCAGGATCTAGACGGCCATTAGATGAGAGTAATGCCACTGTCGCGCTCCTTTGACAGGTCCTAAATCCTGTACTGCCGACCCCGTCCCTTTCGGTTTTGTCAGTGTAATCTATATATACACACACACACTCACATACACACACACACACACACCACTGGTCTGTGGCCAGTGGTCTATGTTTTCTGCTCTTTCTTCCTTTGCCATCACTCAGGGCTTTGTCTGGTTTGGAATCTTGGTCGTGACTCTCTGTGTGTGTGGTGTGTGTGCGTGTGTGTGTGTGTGTGTGTGTGTGTGTGTGTGTGTGCGTGTGCGTGTGCGTGTGTGTGCTCCGTCCTCCTCAGTGAGCGCGTGCAGGCCTTGCGCTACCTCCAGTTGACCAGGCAGCTGCTGTCGTGCTCGGCCGACGGGGGCATAGCGGTGTGGAACATGGACGCCACAGAGAAGAGGTTTGCATCGCATAACCACGCATAACCACACGACACCGCAAAAAAGCAGCCAGCCCAGAGCGGGCCATACACACAGTTCGGTCGTACGTTTTTATGGCTTTTGTCATGGGTAAGCAAATTTCAATGGGCTGGTTTGCGGCCACACTCTATAAGAGGGTTGAGGTTGGTGCTCTCTGTGTCGCCCCTGCAGGCCCCCAGTGGTTAGACAGCGACTCCTGTCAGAAGTGCGAGCAGCCTTTCTTCTGGAACATCAAGCAGATGTGGGACAATAAGACCCTGGGGCTCAGGCAGGTGAGGAGAGCGTGACCGCTGTCACGGCTGCGCACCTCCTCGGCCCATCGCTCGGGGGTTTGCCTTTTGACCTCTGACCGCCTTCTCCGTTCGCAGCACCACTGCCGGAAGTGCGGCAAGGCCGTGTGCGGCAAATGCAGCTCCAAGCGCTCCACGTACCCCATCATGGGCTTCGAGTTCCCCATACGGGTGTGTGACGCCTGCTTCGAGAGCATCAAAGACGAAGAGTGAGTCCAGGGCCGCTCTGAAACCCGCTCTTTAAGGATCGGTGACTTACCCCTCGCTCTCAGAGCACTGAGGCCAGCCCTGATTAAATGCTGTGTGTGTGTGTGTGTGTGTGTGTGTGTGTGTGTGTGTGTGTGTGTGTGTGTGTGTGTGTGTGTGTGTGTGTGTGTGTGTGTGTGTGTGTGTGTGTGTGTGTGTGTGTGTGTGTGTGTGTGTGTGTGTGTGTGTGTGTGTGTGTGTGTGTGTGTGTGTGTGTGTGTGTGTGTGTGTGTGTGTGTGTGTGTGTGTGTGTGTGTGTGTGTGTGTGTGTGTGTGTGTGTGTGTGTGTGTGTGCGTGCGTGCAGCCGGACAGCGTTGGCCACCTTCCACGAGGGGAAACACAACATCGCGCACATGGACATGGACCCGTCCAGAGGCCTGATGGTCACTTGTGGAAGCGACCGCATTGTCAAGGTCAACAACAGCACTCTGGATACTACTGTAGATAATTCCTGCATGCATTCAAGCCCTGTCAAACGCCCCCACCACCCCGTCCCCCTGTGACACACACACCCACACCCCTACCACCACCACCAGATCGAATGAAATCAGTGCTATTCCTACAGCCCTCTGTCAGCTCTGGTTCACTCCTTACAGCCTTAGGAATCATCCAGACTCAGGCTTGGATGAAATGAGGAGCAGCAAACGGTTATCAGTGTTTGGAGGTGTTAATTTTAGATGAAGAAGCAACTTGATATTCCACTCAAAGTCTGCTTAGAGGCATTAGACCATACATAGACTGACACGTGACATTTTTGTTGGCTTTATTGCTTCTCAAAAGTTCAGGCCTGTTTGGTCCTGGACCACACGTGCCATCTTGTTTCCGGTCATTCCGTGTCTGTGGTCTGCGTCCTCTCCACCGGCCCTCCTGGTGACGGTGCAGCGTCGCAGCCTCTTCCTCACTTGTTGCGTGTCTGTCTCCACAGATCTGGGATATGACGCAAGTGGTCGGCTGTAGCTTAGCAACAGGCTTCTCCTCGCGCTGATTGGCCCCCGGCCCCGCCACGTTACGCCGCCCCACTCCTCCGGTGTCATGGAAACCCTCTCTGTACTCCTCCACGCCCGGGATCTTCAGCCACAGCCAGGCCGGCGCTGTGTATGCGCGTGTGTGTGTGCGTGCGTGTGGTGTGTGTGAATGCGCGCGCGTATGTGTGTAAACGTGTGCATGTGTGCCCTCCACGTTCCCTTTTGCTTCTCCATACAGACTCCTCGTTAATTCCACTAACAGTCGATCCTAGCTGAAGGTGTGCGTGTGACTTTTTTTTTTTTTGACTTTTTGCTCTGATCTGCAAGAGAACTCTTAAGCACAATGGTGTGTGTGTGTGCGCGCGCGCGTGTGTGTGAGTGTGTGTACATGTGTGCATGTATCGTAATGATTTCTCCTATGGGGAGGAACAGTATTGATATTAGTGTTTACATTATATTAATATTTCCAGTGCTTGTTTTGACATAGGTCCTTTTTTTTTTTCTTCTTTTTTTTTTCCTTTTTTTTAATTTTAAAAATTACCCTTGCACTGTAAAGTTAGGTTTCACCAAACGACCCCCGACCTGCCATTCCTGTATGTACAAACACACACACACTAGCCTCCTTAAGTACTGTGGCCCGGTAACTGCACATCCTACAGTCACTGTAACGTGTACAGAAGCGACCCCGCCCTCGCCTGTAAATAGGCCCCGCGTCCTGTGTACGGTAGGTGGTTGCTCGGCTCCCAGCTGATCGACGCCATCGGCTGTTGTCCGTCCTCTTCCTTTTCCCCCTTTCTGCTCTGTTTTCTTTCACTAGTTGGCCTTAAATCACTCTCAGGAGGTTTTACATCAGTAGGTTGCCACTAGGGGTGTGTGGGGTGGGGGGCGTGTGGGGTGGGGGGCGGGTGGGGGGGGGGAGGGGGGGGAACTCTTCATTTTCATGCCATTCGTAACGTGTAATCGCGAAATCAATAGAGCTGGCCTCCGTCGTGCTCAGAGGTGAATGAATCGTCCCCTGATGTGTGAGGTGAGCCCAAATCAAGGTTACACGCGTGCAACTTGACAAGCGCGAACATCCGACTTTGTTTTGGTAAGTAGTAGAGGTTTGGGAAAGTAAATGGCACAGTGTCACAAGATTCTTCTTTGGCTAAAAAGGAAAAAAAAAACCCAACTTAATCACCGTAGGTAGAGACAGCACGGCACTGATGCCTCGTGAGAATTATCATCTAGTTTCAAAAATACCAATGTAGTGGGTTCTTTGTGATGCAAAATTGGGTTTCTCCGACTAGAGACGCGCAGGTACTGCACAGGTACTCCATACCAAATGTAGCACTGAAGGCTGGAGTGACAAAAAACAAAAAAAAAAACAGTGGTCCCAGGCTGTTCACAGGGGCGGATCAGGGCTGCCTGTGTTCCTTCAGAAGCCTTACACACAGAAGGACACAATCGCCGAGCCTTTTCTTCAGCGCTTTGACCGTGCTCACGACTGTTCACACGCCGCCACTCGCTCTCATCGCGAGAGCTCCGGATGTCAGCGCTTCCCTTCATCCCGCGTCTTTCCCTTTTTTCTTTTAACCTTTTTACAAACTCGAAATCCCGTCGTGACCTCGCCTCCATCCACCAACCAACCCCCCCCCCCCCTCCACACACACACACACACACACACACCTGTGTCTCAAGGATGTCTCATAGCGCTTCTCACCACTGCACTGAATTGCACAACTCGTGGTCTTTGAATGACACAAATCATTATTTTGAAGGCTCGGATTTGGGAGGGATAAAAAAAAACAAAAACAAACTAAAGCTGGATTCCATGTAGCGTCCATGTAAATAGCGGCTGGTTTTCTTCTAATGTTAGACTAACGCTTGCCTTATTGTAAGTGGGGGGAAAAAATGAGCATTACGATGTTGGGATTCCTGATCTTAAAATGTAGTCACATTCCATTTTTTTTTCGATCATGTAGTGTGTATTTATATTTGTAGTAAAGTATTTATCTGTTCTCATTGTATATTGTGGTTTACTTTTCTTTGCGCCCATTATGTAGTTTTGACCATGACCGTGCAATAGCAAACTAGAACTTGTTGAGAAGTCTGTCATGAAGCATGTGCAGAGGATGGACTGCAGTGTCTATGCTTCCAGTAATTTCCATCCTTAGACGGACAAGGTTTGATTGGTTAATCAGATTATCAAACGACCACTATGTTTTCCATGGGTTTCCTATTGTTACGTTAAGATTAGACTGAAGGGTAGACTAAAACCTAGAGCTATTCACATCATCACTAGACAATATCTTGAAAAAATGTTGTTCATGTTTTGTATTTGACCATTTCTGTCTTTTTGGATTCATGGAAGTATTATGGAAGTTTTACCTGGGGGAAAAAACCTGCCTTAAACTGTTCTGCACCATTACAGGATCTCATTTACAAAACACGATGAAGGCTTAATTGTTCTTTTTCTTGCCACTTGGATTGAGTGAAACAATCCAAACACCCACACTCAGAATTCTCCACGATGCCACAAGGGTGAAATCAGGCAGAGTTAGGCGAGTCGCATCACCTAATGGCAAAATTAGGCTAACAAGGTACCAAGCTGTCACCCAGACTAAGAGGAGCAAGCTCATGTTAGCATCTTGTTCACCAGATTGTTGGTCTGATCTCCACTCTGTTTTAAATTCCATTTGGTCTCCACCAACCAGACATTTTAGCTGCTAGCACTGTAAGCAGCTAAGTTAGCCGTTAACACTGTTAGTAGCCAAGCTAGCCGCTAACACTTAGTAGCCAACCTAGCCGCTACCACTGTTAGCGACCAAGCTAGCCGCTAACACTGTTAGCGGCCAAGTTAGCCGCTAACACAGTTAGCAGCCAAGTTAGCCGCTAACACCGTTAGCAGCCAAGTTATCCACTGGCTTTTTCTTCCATTCGGTGGCGTGCAGCTCCTATTCAGTGGGTTGAACAGCGTGTTGTAGCTTAGACAATCTGCCTGACACAACACGGCTGGATGGGAATAGAGCTGTTTCAGTGGAAAACCAAACCAAAACACTCAGCTTTAGCCTGATAAACCTGTGGTGTGAGAACGGTCGCCGGGAGTTCAACACTTGCGTATCTGAACCTCGGGTGCATTCGAAATGGAAAACGTGAGCTAGCGGAGTCCGTCACAAGAGCTGGCAGACCGACGCACCAGAGCAACCTTAAGTTCCATAGGAACAGGACATCAGCTGACGTCACAAAGCACCGCCTTGGGTCTACAGGGTTATCAGCGATGCTGCTGTACACTCAGGAATGGACTTTCCTATTCCAGCTCACGTGAAACCTCCCCCGGTCCTTCCTCCCCATGTGCTCGCAACAGAGATTTCATTTGGTGATTTTCTGGCTGTGGAGGCTCAACAGATCCATGACGGGACTCTTTTGCTTGTCGAAACACGTAATGAAATAGATTGGCAGCCAGTCGCAGGAAGGAAGGAAGGAAGGAAAGATTTGCCCCTGTTGTAATAGGTTCATTTCCTTTGATTTCACCAGATGGATCGTTTTGTTTTTGTCATCCTTGGGTCATCGAACACTAAACTGAGTGGCCTACGTGTTGATGAGGAGCCGTTTCCCCACAGAACCGCCGCCCGTTTGCTCAAACTCTGTAAAAAGATTCGCTGGGTTTGACTTTTTCCTCTTCTGACGCTTGCAAAAGACACCTGCTGTTCCAAAACCGATGGTCATGTATATCTTCAAAAAAAATAATTGTATTTTTTGAATACTTTTGTTGGACAACATAGTACTGGCCTTAGTCTCCTTCTGCCCTCCAAGCAGAGCAGAGAGCGATTAAGGAGTCGATGCTTAATAAAGATATTCTGACATGTTTACCCAACCCGTTTTGATTTTTTGCGTGACTCAACTGAAAGGGACAATGAGACACAAAGTATTAACTCCTTTTTTCTTTTTATTCAAGCAAACATTTACAAGAGTAACCCGAGCCCACAGTCGGTAACAAGCTTCTCTAAGAGGCGCGGGGTAGCAGACGTTGCAGTGTCATTAGGAGCTGAGATCCATTGCACCTGTCGGCTTTTCTGAGAGAGAGAGACTTCATCTCCGGCCCGAGCTCAACCTGACCAGCGCTAGCTGGCCCGCGACGCAGCGAGGACACAGACACACACAGTTGCCGACATGGCTGTTAAATGCACATGGCGCGACGCGCTTGTTAGTCGATGGCGGAGACGTCAAGCGGTTGAACCCAGGGCCGGGGCTGTGAACCGATGCGGTGACTTTGGTCACATCAGATTCCCATCTGATGGACAACTCTCGTAAAGTCATAAAGTGTGCGTGTGTTTATGAAGATACTCTCCTTCAGCCCGATGAGGACGTCCTTAAGCGGCTTGCTGTCAAACACTGACGCAGTGTTAAGTCCGTAAGAGCGTTTGTTAATGGTTAAATAGCGTCATCCCTCAAAGTTGAGTTAAATTCTACGGAGAGGGGTGGTTTTCCCCATCGCAGTATTCCTTCGCCCTGACCCGCTTCGGGCCAGCGACCGCAGTTAATGTTAATTAGGGCGGACCCGGGTCTGCTTCCTCTGCACGTCATCACGGGGTCCGGCCTGGGCCAGTGTTAGTGCGGGCGCCGTGTCGCTGCCTCAGTGCGGCTGGAACGTCTTGGCCAAGTCCTCCAGCAGAGACACGAGCTTCTGCTCCTCCAGGGCGGAGCTGTGGGTCCAGGCCAGGGGCAGGTGGGTGGACACCATCCTCCGGTCTGTGAAACAAAGGCGGGCGTTAACGCAGGGCTTTATAGACCCCGGCGTGGCAGCAAAAGCCCCGGTGTGGTCGTAAAGCTGCCGTGGTATCGATCGCCTGCATTGTGTTGATACGGCCACGTGTGCAAACACGACAGCAGATTGGCTGACCAAACGGCAAGACGCTGAATTCATTCTCAGCAGGCACTGACACATGAATCTAACACCAGGGTTACAACAAGGACAATGTAAGCATTTTAAGATCTCACACACAAAATAACATTAAAAAAACTACGATAAAACACCATATGAATTTTTGTGTCAAATGTTCGTCCATTATCCCTTACAAAACTATAGTCACCATTGTACTATGGGAAAACTATGGTAGTGTGGTTGTATTATGGAGAGCCATAGTACCATGAGGTAAAAGATTTGAGGTAAAACCATGGCTACTACTTAAAAAAAATCAGTCAGTGAAGTGACTGACAAGCACTGGATCTCGAGTATTCATCTAGCATGCATATCTCACAACAACAGCTCATGTTGGGGGCTAGCTAACAGCTAGTGTAGGATTTCTGACAGACATCTGCAACCCAGGCACACTGCCTCCCTGTTAAATCACTTCACATTGGTCTCCAAAAGCAGTCTTTTCGACAAACCTGCCTCATTAGGAAAAAAAAAAGAAAAAGACTCCGGGCGCAGTGAAGGATACTTGTGCGTATTTGCGTCCGTCTTGTGGAGGTCAGCTTTTCTTACCCTGCTCAAGGCTACACCGGTTTGTGTGTGCGCATATGTGCGCGCTTGTGTGTGTGTGTGTGTGTGTGTGTGTGTACTGCTCAAGGGACTGCACCCTGGCTGTATCTGGCACCAAATGCAACGCAGTCCAGCTGCAGTGGAAACAGGCCAAATCATCACACACACACACACACACAAACAACAACACTCCCAGTGAGTGTTGTTGTTTGTGTGTGGTTCAACCATTAGTTTTCTTCTCTCCCTGTCCAACCTGGACCGTGTTGGGCTGATTGTGGGGCTCCCTTTTTTCAAGACACAATTCCCAGATAGGTTAGCGAGATCCGCCCGGTACCCTGGTAGAAGCGTCCGCTGGGGTGCGCGTTTGCAGCCTCGGAGAGAGCCAGCCAGACCACGGTGTCGGCGCCCTGGTCCGGGGTCCGCAGGCTCTCCTTCATGGAGCTGTGGAAGTCTGGCATGGCATTGGCCACCGCTGAGACGGGAGGAGACAAGACGGCCGTGAGACTCAGGTGGCGTTTTGCATCGAAATTTGCAAGACTTTTGGTTGTTCATTCTCAGTAGGTATGTGCGTGTGTGTGTGTGAAAGAGAGAGAGAAAGTGTGGGAGGTACCTGGTGTGTCAACCCAACCTGGGTGCATGACAGCAAAGTGGATGTTAGTGTGAGTCTTTGCCAGCTGCTCTGTCATCACCACCTGCTGCCTCTGGAACACACACACACACACACACACACACACAGGAGAGTAAATAATGTCTTAGAGAGACTGCTTTGAGCTGCTTTGAGTCCTGGACTCAAAGCAGGTAAAACACATCAAACACACGCTCAGACGTCTCTGGCTGGGCTGTCATATAAAATCCACCCAAACGGGATTTAGTTGACAGGAGCTGTTGACAGCTCGGTGATGGTTTTGGACCATTTGGAGTTATGTCTTTCGTCGTGTGCAACACAGTGTCTTTCAGTTTCATCCCAAAGATAGTAGCAGAGCTATAACAGCAACACCCTTAAGGCAAAACAATGGATAAGATAATGGATGGACAGGGTCAGCAGGGCTCCAGCTTGTTTCTTACTTTGTGCTGGGCGTAGACCATGGTGCCGTCGTAGCGTCCTCTCTCGGACTGCAGGTTTCCTGTCCTGAGCTTCTGCACCAGCATTCCCCCCGAGGACACCGTGATCTGGGCAAACCGGTGGAAACACAGGTGGGTGAGTCAGATTTGATGGTTGTAAAGTTTCAAACCGCCACAAACCGCCGAAACGAAGTTCATGACCTCCATCATGACTGAAAACCTGGCTGTACAGACAGAATTGTTCTTATAGTGAAATAACCGATGCATTAGACGCCGTGTTCCCTGCAACCTCCCCACAGGCCTGGAAGGTTCTTTTACCAATTTTCTTTGATGAGGGCTCATCTCATTGGTTCGACCAACAGTGGGGCATTAAATAGCCATGGCTAAAAGGTTCTCGCAGAAGAGATGGATGGTGCTGAGCAGCTCATCCATCAAGGCTGTGACATCAGAGCCACTCACCACTCTGGGGTCCGCGCTCTTCTCCAACAGGGGGATCAGGCTCTTGGTGAGGATGTAAACTCCTGGTGAACCACAGGAAGCACAACTTCGTAAAACTATCGACACGCTTCCCTCCCGTCACACTCACAGCCAATTAGACTCACCCAGGACGTTGGTGGCGAAGCTCTTCTCGAGGCCCTCGGCGTTCACGTCCCTCTGACTCATGATGGAGCCGGCATTATTGATCTGCATCGATCACAACAACACAAAGCCATCGGGTTTGAATCGATCCGATGATCATTTGATTCCACCCACCCAGATGTGTGCGTCTCACCAGCACGTTGAGGGCCTTGTACTTTTTCTTAAAGGCTTCAGCAAACTCCCACACTTTCTTGGTCTCAGACAGGTCCAGGATGTGGACATAGATCTCCTGTCATGACATTTAGAAAAATCAATGATAGCAACTCTGGGGAGTCTGACTCAACAGCCCCCCCCCCCCCCCCCCCCAAAGTTCTCGCCATACTGTACTTTATTTCCTGTCTCCTTGACTATGTCAGCCCTCGCCTCCTCAGCCTTGTCCTTGTTCCTGCAGACCATGTGGATCGTTCCACCTGTAAAAAAAGAGGACAAAACCGAATTTTAACAGCTGAGGACGTTGTGCACCGACCCTCGCGTTAATTGTGCGGTCCCACTTTATTTGGCTGTGTTTGTCTTCGTATCTGACACAGGCAGGCTCGTACCCCTCTTAGCGATGGCCATGGCCGTGGCTTTCCCGATGCCGCTGTTGGCTCCTGTTATCATGAAGGCGCGTCCCGCCACGGACACCTCCAGGTCCTTCTCCGCAAACCTCTTGGAGGCCGACAGGAAGGCATTCCTGCGGGACAGGGGACATTCAGTGGGTCCCATTCATACCCCAAACCTGTCCTCCTTCCCAGCTCCAATGTGATGAGAGTAAAGTGAGTGAAATCGGGTTGAATGAGGTTGTGTGTGTGCGCGTGTGTCTGTGCTGAGGTCAAACGGGGTCAGGGTTGGAGCTCAGCCTTGTCACTGTATGTCTCTCCACGGCTTTACTGTAAGGATACAATGAGGACGAGAGCGTGCCTGGCATTGTCTGATGAGACGGGGTTTGGGGTGAGACTCCCGATGATGACAACAGCATCGGTGTGTGTGTGTGTGTGTACGTGTGGGCGTGTGTGCACTTGCAAGGCACCAAGGACTTCAATTCCCCCCATTGTCCTGGATGCCATTGTTGAGGGCGGCTGAAAAGCGGGAGAGGGGGGGGGGATAAAGGGGACAGGGAGGGGGGTAATACCGAGGCTAAATGCCCGCTCTGTTCGCTGGTGTCATGCAGAGAGCTATTAGTGCAGGGTCAGAGCGGGTGGCCGGGCAGCTCGCAGCGAGAAAAGATAACACAGAACAAAGGGGAGAAGGGAAACAATCACAAAAGCACCTCTTCAGGCAACTTGGCTTGCTGCGCTCGGATGAGGGAAGGCGCCCCGGGGCCCCGCGATAGATCAGACAGGGCCGATAGCGCAGTCAGGCTTTCGTGGCGGTGGCGGCGCCACGAGAATTCGGCCCCCGCCGAGTCAAAGCAAACTTCGCACAACGCGCACGTCGACGACGTTCAAAGATGAGGGGGAATCAAGCGCCCCATCGTCTTGAATCCTCCACCCCCGCCCTCCTAGCACGCCCCGCTTATCCCGAAAGTTCAAACATCCGGCCTTTATTTGGCCAGCTTTGACTTCGGCTGCCAAGTCCGCAGATTGACCCGGAATCCGGAGAGTAAAGCTGATCACCGTTTGCCAGATCGCTGGCAACACCTGATGTGACATGACAGCCACTTTATAATAGTCGAACGAAACGTGAAACATGCCGCCGTTACGTTTTCGACTGACTGACCACCTACCCAGGCTGCATTCCCAGCCTTCACCCCGTATGTGCCGGACATAGGCTCCCCTGCAACACTGCCCGAGGTACAAAGTGGGCAAGACGATAGATGGATCCCCTCCAAATGTTGGAAAGTGAGCGGGAGCGTGTTTCATTGCTCCTGCTCACTGTCACCCTGCACTGAAACTGTATCCGATTCATTGCAAGCCCGCTCAGTCCCAGGATCTTTGAGTCGTAACGTTTTTATTTCATGCAAACCCCACCTGCCTGTTTTCGGGGCATAAAGCTGCCTTTGCCCTCTGTGTGGGATAAGCTCCTGCCGAGCCCCGTGAAGGTAAAAAAAAAAAGAAAAAACTGTATGTCAAATTAAATAAAAAGGTTTGCGAGGAACAATCCTAAAGGTCTAAATTCTAAATTTGTGGTGAGAGTGTAAATATGTAAATGTCACCGGGCTTAATTTACTGCAGCGCCTGCAAAGGTTAGTTGTGAAAGGTCTTTGCTTCAGGTACGTGTGATATTTAGAGAAAGTGCCACAGTGAAAGCAAATGGCACTGTGTTTAAGTCATATTCAGTAAGATGTCACACGGAGATTATTACCGTAAACTGTGTCTAAATCTGATTGCTCCCGGCAAAGCCGTTACTGTCCCCTGATAAAAGTTACTTATTCAGTATAGAGAACGTGCATAACTATATACCAATACAGTAACACAAAACACAAAAGAAATGAAGAATTGCATGAAAGAATGTCTTCATTATCTGGGTCATTGTCTGGTGCGAGATCAAGTTTCCAGTAAAAGATTCTTGTTGTAGCCGCAGTGGTGAAATCACACAATCACAATCCACATTACAGTCATAACCAAATGGGTCGTAAATTGCAAGAAAGAAACGAAAAGAAAACAATGTGGTAATCCAGAACACTCCAGAATACATTATTTACAGTGACTCACATAACAGAATGCATCACAAGTTAGACATTTTGGGGCGTGGGTTCTGTCATGTGTACACACACACACACACACGCAAGCACGCGCGCACGCACGCACGCACACACACACACACACCCTCGCAGCAGAGCCAGCAGCAGGTTGGGGGGGGGGGCGGCTGTGGAGCTCCTACCTGGTGAACTCGGTGACTCCCTTGAGGAACCAGGCGGAGTTGCGGTACAGCGACATGGTGCCTCGGAGCCTGTGGCCTCTCGCGGCTCCCGCTCCGCTTTTAGCCCCGAGCCCGGACCACGTGTGGAGCCCGGAGGGGCCGCGGCCCGCAGGGGGTGGTGGTGTGGAGGGGGCGGGGGTGGAAGGGCCGGACCGCTTATCACGCACATAACCCTGAAACGACTTTTTGTCAGAGGCATCTTATTGTGAAATGTGTGCTCGTGGAGATGGAGACGAGTCCGGGGATGCTTATTTTGAAAGTCTTTTCCGGGGCGAGTTCCTGTTGAATGAAAGACGCTGGATTATTTTCTCTCTCTCTTTAGAGAGAGAGAGAGAATAATTGAGTTTGGCCTTATCGACCCTTACGAGAAGAGTTTGGTGAGCACTAGTTTGATTTTTGGAAATGAATGTCCTCAGTCCGTGTGCGTAATTAATCCTTTACACGTGCAGAATTTATCCAAATTGATTTGGGTAATGAAGTAAGGAGAGCATGACTTGCACTTCAATCACTCGCATTTCATTTTTTATTTTCTTATTTCCAGATCTTACATTGTTGTGGATGTTTTATTTTCCGGTAAAAATACTATGGATATATGCTTACGGTTATAGTTCTTAGTAAGGAGGTCCACGGTTTGAATCCTGTCACAGTTTTTTTAAAATCATTTTCATTTTTTTAACATTTTTCAACTGTGTTTTTCCCACCTTTTTCAGTATAGTTAGCACATGATTTGCCTGTGTGGCCTACAGAGTGCACACATCTCATGTTCTTTTGACACAATTTAAGTTTAACACAATTAAAAATGCTTGAGGCTGCACTACACTGAGCATTTGGAGTGCACAGGGTGCTTCTGAGGACCCTCAATGACATCTCATTGAGGGCTTGTGTGTTTGTGTATACGTCAATGGGGTGAGTTGGCACAGTATCTGCATGCAGATTTCGGTGGGCTAGTCACAGGCGCACATACACACGCATTATAAGAACCACTATGAGAACGAACGACAGAGAGTGAGAGGAGGAGAACCTGGGAGTGGACGGGTAGCAGACTGAGGTGAGGGGCAGGATTTGTCCTCAAATGAAACGGTCCCCTGGCAACAGTGTGTGGAGCGGGTCAGCCGAGGGTCCACGTGAATGGAGTGAGGTCGATGAGGCGATGTGGCTGAACCCTGGGTGAGCGAGTGAACCATGGCAGTCACAGTGGAGGCAAATTAGTGAGTTTCTGTGCCGCTTTGCGTTAGACAGGGTTGGCTCATCACCATGTTCATCCAGCGCTTGTCATTTAGGGAAAGAATTAGGAGCCATACTTTACGTGTTTTCTTCGTTACCCCGTTTGTCTGACAGGGAACAAATCCTGAAAAAATGGGTGTTCATCAATCGCTGCATGAGGTCAGTGTCACTGTCAATATGTGAACAGAGTGTGTATCAGCCCCGACTCACTGTGGTGCTACAGTCTTAGAAGGGCAGCGTAAAGCGGTAAGATGCTCAACATCGACTCCTGCTTCAAAACATAAAGAAACCGTCTTTGTTTACAGATACCATAACTTGGGAACTACTGTCACTTGCACCCATGAGTCGCAGGGGTTTGCCAGACTAACTTGTGTTCACGTGTTAGAGTAACTTAGCTTTCAGGATGTGATTACTGGCAAGACATAATCGCCTTGTGCACAAGCAAGATACCATATCTTGAAAGCTACTACATCACCTCACCAATCATCCAGGTTAAGATCTTTACCACACACTTGCTCCTTGTTAAATGTGGTTGGTTAGTTGTGTGACAGCCGGACGTAACACGAGGTGCCTTCTCTTGGTGGTTTACTACATCAGTGTTGGGGACAGCTGGAGTCCACTGACCACTTGCTCACCTCAGTTCAATGACAGAAAGATGACAGAAAGAACTTGTGCCTCTGTGTGACGGGATACGGACTCCGGCTCTGAGGAGAGAGGTTTGTGTCATTTCCATTCCCTTCAGAGGATTTTGACAGAACTGGACAGACTGTTTGACTGAAGGGGGGGAGCAATCCCATCAATGTTCAGTTTCCCAGAGCATGTGTCCAAGGTTAGCCATGATAACTATGACAACATGTAATTAATCATGAGTTGTTCTCACTGATTCCAACCATTTACTTTTTCTCTAGATACCTGGTTCTGGATTAAGCAGGCAGGTGAACAGTGTCCGCCAATACCACAGTCACACACCCACAAGAGAACCTAAACTACTTCACTATGACTACATTGTCAGACAAAAAAATGGATGCTAGTCTGATGTAACAGAGAAATAGTTTGATGTGAGGAGATGTGAGTAGTTACTGAAGTGTAAGTATTGTTCAGGATCATCTGCATTCCCTTGATCCTGTTAATATCAAGCAGAAGTTGTCTCAACCTCAGGACCAGGATGAGAAGTTGAGGTGGGACCTGAGAAATGCCAAGGACCAGGAGAGGAAAGAAAAGGATCCCGTGTGACGGACTTGCAATAGAAGAACATGCTGACCGAGTTGTATTTTTGACCAAAAGCTGTATTTTTGCCCTGGTTGGCTTATTCAGGTTCTTCTTTCCTTGTCTAGCATTCAAAGAATTGCGATAGTATTTCTTTGCCTTGACAGATATCATCTTAATATTGTTCTTATTACTTACCGAAGAATGCACTTTCATCTGACACTGGAATATAAGGCATGTGAACATGTAGTCTGTAATATAAGCCACAATCTCTGTAATAACTCATCTAATAAGTATAAGTATACACTTGCTTGAAATAGTTTGTAAAAATAGCATTGCAGTTTTTCATCTCAGGCTCCTGATGCCCTGCCGAGCTGTCTGGAACGCTTCAGCCGGCCTGCCTGCCTTCTCCAGGCGTCTTGGGGTCGCGCTCCCGAATCCAAACTGCCATCTCCGTGCTCGTCATGCCCGTGGACTGCTCCGGGATAAGCAGCTCACGGATCTCCTGAAGCGAGTGCTTTTCTGGCCTCACCCCGGGGTCGGACCAGCTGCGAAGTGCTGCGGAAGTCCGCACGCCAACCGGCTCTCCTCCCCTAAATAACCTCACGTTTTCCTGACAAATGTCGCCTACGTGTTTGCCCAATTCTTGCACTGATCGCCGAGCGGATGTCGGTAGGCAGTGCACACCAGAGAGAAGCAAGGAACACACGTTGCCAGTAGCTAGTGTGGTCTATAGATATACAGTACAAATACTGATTATTTACATAGAATTCATTTTTATTAAATCCTGTTTACCAGTGTGGGTAGATAAGAGAGTCCTTGCTCTGTGCATTTCGCAGGCATCGGCTTAAAAAGAATATGGATTCACCCAGTCAACAAAAGAAGACAAGAGTTTGGTACATTCCATCATCTTGTGGCCGAATTGTCCCTGGACAGTGATCGCCATCTGGAATACTTCAGAATGTCTCCTGAAAAGATGGATCTTCTGTCTTCCACCACTTGGCTCCAAGTCTTTCGAGGCACATCTTTTCAACAAAACTTTTTTATGAAAGGACACAAGAAACAGGTCGAGGCAACAACAATAATAAAATGCATAATAAAACGGTGAAGTCCAATGTGGCGGGCACTTAGGCTGGGCTAAAAGTGAGTTCGGAAACTTCGGAAGATGCAGTCTGTTTTGTTTTTTAACCCTAAAAAACAAAAGAGACTAAGAATAAGGATGACTGTAGAGATACCAAGAGTAAACACTCACATCTCCGTCTCTACCTCTGGGTAACATTTCACCTGTGAATTTCACATCTGAAACCACCTTTTCCCCCTCGGCGGCCAATCAGAGGGCGGAGGCCCGGTGTGGGGCGGGGCTTCGGCCGGAGAAGGTGCAGCGAGCTTTGATTTCTTTCTTTTTTTTTGCTTTCTTTCTGTTTTGCGAGGTCGATGTGTCCGCGTCCGGACAGTGCGTAGGGTGGCGTGCGTGAAGGGAGAGTGGAGCGCCGGGATCGAGCTGATCGAGCAGGCTCCGGGGCATCGCGGGCAGACAAAATGGTGAGTGCACGGAGCGCCTCACCTGCGCCAGGGACGCGTCCCGACCCCCCCCCCCGTCCTCGCCCTTCTCCTCCTCTCCTCTCGCCTCACAGCGCGCAGCTGACCTCAGAGCGCGCCTCTCCGTCCACCTGGCTCCCGTCGCGGTTTGTCACCTGTTTATCTCGAAGTGGAGAGCGCTCGCTGTCGCAGCGTGACGCCTGAGCGCACATATCCCCACGCTTCTCATGCAGACCTCTAAGGGCGCCGGAATCATTAACAACTGTGATGGATTTTCCCTGAACGTTTGAACGTGAATTTGTATTCATCTTCACCTCCGCATGCAGACACCTGTGTTAACATGGCTCCTCACTGCCTTCCTCTTCCTCCTCCTCCTCCTACAGCTTTATCTCCATGCAGGGACACTCATAGCTGCACCTGGGGCAAAGAGCTCCCATTAATTGCCCTTGCACAACACACACATACACACACACACATACACACACACACAGTACTGGCTGAGTCACAGTAATAGAGGTGATAATAGATGTGGTACATGTCTAAGGCGATCTGTGTTTCTATTTTGGAAGTGAAGTTCCTGCTCCAACTCTAGTTGGGGGTTTTATCGCACTGGCTAAACAACCAGTCACTTGGGGACTTGGGGTCGGTTTGCTGAGGTCATGTTAGGTCATAACATCCTGAAGTGTGGGGCAGAAAGGAAAGCACAAATATGTCCTCGTCGCTGTAAAACCGGGACCAGGTGTCCTTTTCGAGTCCATCTTTATCAGTATTGGGAGGTTTACTTTGAAAATGTTCCCCACCACAGATTAAAAACACTGAATGGTTTGGCTTGCTTCAACATTGCCTTTCACTCAAAGGTATAGATCACACACTGACTGACTCAGAATCGTGGAGTGTTCCCTCGATATGTTCTGTAACCAGAAACGACCCACGTGTGCCGTGCACAAATGTGAAAAAAGATGAATCCCTTTATGCAATCCATTAACTTCAAGTACTGAACCGTGACTATAACACTGGATTACTCATTAATTACTCATCAATTACTCGTATTCACTGTGCGTCATGATGTCTCCCATCACTCCATTACACATGCGCCGAGCCAACACTCCCGAAGCCCCCAGGGGTCAGTGGTCTGTGTCTTTGTCTGTCCGCCCCCCCACCCCCCACCCCCCTCCAGATGCGCTTCCTGTTGCTCTTCAGCCGGCAGGGGAAGCTGCGGCTGCAGAAGTGGTTCACGCCGGTGACCGAGCGCGAGAAGAAGAAGGTGATCCGGGACATGATGATGCTGGTGCTGCCCCGTGCGCCCCGCTCCTGCAACTTCCTCCAGTGGCGAGACCTCAAGATCGTGTACAAGAGGTGGCCGCGTGCGTTCACGCCATACCGTCGTTGCAGCAGACGTATATATGTTCGAGCCGCCTTCGACCTCGAGCTTTGTGAGGGCTCTAACCTCGCAGATAAGAAAACACACCCTGTGTCTGCACTGGGCAAACAACAGGGATCAAAGTGATAATTAAACAGAGGCTGACCTAGATCACTGACGGCGCCATGATAGTGACGGCCCATCCCTCCCTCACTCTAACAACTGTGTAGTAAAGGTAGGGAGGCCTCGAATCATAATGCAGTGGTATGTCAGGATAAGATAAACACAGCCAGTACGTTGTGCTTTTGTTTGCAATAAAACGTGTATTAAAGTAAAGGATGAATAATTTATTAAGCTGCGTATAGTCAGAGCGAAACGTTGACAGTATTACTATAGATGCTGGTGATTATCTCCTGGCTCCATGCGGGCGTTGTTTGCTTTCACACTGATGCCCGCTTGTCCTGGCACGCAGGTACGCCAGTTTGTATTTCTGCGCCGGCCTGGAGGACCAGGAGAACGAGCTGCTGACCCTGGAGGTGCTGCACAGATACGTCGAGTTGCTGGATAAGTACTTTGGCAATGTGAGTGGAGGCAAAAGTGCAAACGGCGCTCGCTTGTCGTCGAGAGAGCCTGGTTAAACATCTCCTACGCTCATAAGGGGTGCTGTTAACTTATCTGGGGTGGGGGGAGGTTACACTACACTCCTAACAAATACTCTGTATGTAGGTGAATGTGTAAGTACTGAGACATGCTTAAAAACTTCTTCTTTGCTTAAAAACTGCTTATTTATTGAGGTGAAGACTGACGCTTTGGAACACTGGTTGTATCAGAAGTGGCTCAGATGCTGTATTAGGAGCTTCTATGCCATGTCCTCACTTTAGTATGCATATGCTGAACTTCTTACCTGATCCCTGTGACAGATATAACAGGACAGAAACCATCACTACTGATGTTGGATTTGCTGTGTAACTTGCTGTGCTTCATTGTCCATATGTTACGATGATTCTACATCGCAGGGTGCCGCTCTGCTTTTTACCACTTTGGCTCCCCCTGGTGTCTGTCAGCTGCACATGCAGTTAGATAACAAGGCGCCGGGCTTTCACTCCCGGTCGTCTGTTTCATTCTGTCTAATATTTTACCAACCCGCCTTACCGGTGCTATTCACTGTCACATTCACACCGAAGGGCAATTCACAGACTCAAATCGACGTAGGCAATTCACAGACTCAAATCGACGTAGAAAAATAAAAGGTATATTTATCTTCCCTCATATCTTAAAATTTAAACCAAGATCCTTGGTTCTCCTAAGATTTGAACTGAGGATCTCCTCGCTTGGTGCCTGTCACATCTATATCAGTACTTCAGGTGCGGGGTCTAATCTGGACGGCATGTTATTCCGTTTCAGGTGTGCGAGCTGGACATTATTTTCAACTTTGAGAAGGCGTACTACATCCTGGATGAGTTCCTGATGGGAGGGGAGGTTCAGGAGACTTCCAAAGTAGCCGTGGCGATATCAATGGAGCAGGCGGACACGCTCCAAGAGGTATCTCAAGATGTTCTTTAGTGGACGTGGGCTTTTCTCACTTTCACGTGTGACGAAAAGTGCTCTTATGTGTCTGCCCCCACCACAGACGATGGAGGAATACATGAACAAACCTACCTACTGAGCCGAGAGGAGACAAGTGTGTTCCGCACACCTTTCAGGACTTGAAGCAAAGCGTTTCTTTGCCCCTCACAATCTGATGCACTGACTCATTGCCGACGCTCGGAAATGTTCAGGAAATGTAATGTGCTCCGCAACCCACGTGCCTTTTAAGCCTCGAACTCATACCGAACTCAGGGTTTCATGCCTGGCGACGTGACTGAGAAGACCAGCGGTTTATATGGATCCACTTTTTTTTTTTTACATATCGGGACGAGCGTCCCTGCGGTGGTGTTGAACCCGGGGCGTTCGTCACGTGGCCGCGCGGAAATAAAGAAACACGAGACAGCGGGGAAAAAAATAAAGTCAATGCTTTATTAACCTCAGGTATGTCACGTATGACCACATTTAAGAAAGAGCTACCAAAAAACACAAGTGGAAACGGAGAGGGGGGGAGGGGCGGGGATCCAACACTGATCACGGTCGTGTGTGTCTGCGTGTGTGCGTGTGTGAGAAAAATGCAGGGCTGGTGAATCACATGTAGGTTGTGTTGTTGAGCGACGAGTCGAAATAAAAAAAACCAAAAAAACAAGAACAAGCGTCGAACGGACGATCAGGACACTCGTGTTTCCGCTAACAAATAAGAACTTTTTTTTCTGTAAACCTACCGAATAACTAAAGCCGTCTGATTTTATTCCTCAAAATACCTCATCTTTGCCCTGTCCCTCCACCAAAACAATATATATATATATATATATTTATATATGTATATGTATCTACAGCCGTCGTCTATATCCCCTGGGCAGCTTTGGCGTCCCTGCTCTCAGTCTCTTGGTTCAGGTAGCTCAGCAGCTTCATCACCGCGTCGCTCTCCTCGCCCTGTGGCCCGCCCCCGGGCCGCCTCTCCTCGCCCGTCTCCGAGTCCGCCTGGTCCAAATAGTCCTGGATGGCCTGCTCGAAAGAGCCGGCCCCGCTCCGTCCCGCCTCCTCCCTCTTCTGGCTCGCCTTGCCTCCGCCGCCGCGCGCGGGCTCGGGGTAGCGCGCCAGCATCTGGGCCGCCAGGTACGCCGCCAGCTCGTCCTCGTCCTCGTCCGGGGCGCCGTCGTTGCCCCCCGAGCGGCCGGGCGGCGCGGGCCGGGGGCGTGACGGCCGGCCCTGGCGCCGCTCCGGCTCCCCGCCGGGGGCTGGCTCCTCCCCGCCCCCCAGCCCCAGGACGCGGAGTATCTCCTCCGTCCTCCGCTCCTCCGGGCTCCCGGCTCTGCCGTGGGGCTTGGCCTCGGGCGTCTTGTGAGCTTTCCTGGAGGACGCCCGGGCGTCCGCCCCGGCCGGCCGGCCGCTCTCCCACCGCCCGCCTTGGTCGGCGGCCTCGCCGGTCTTGAGCATGTCCAGCAGGTCCTCGGGCGGGATCTGGTATTTGAGGGAGACCTGGATGAGCTGGTAGACGCTCCGGGGGTCGACGCTCTCCCTGAGCTGCCGGCGAGCAGCTTGCCGGTCCCTCTCGTCCTCCTCCAGCTGCCGCCTCTGCTTCTCCTCCTCCGCGTCCTCCAGCACCTTCAGCACGTAGTAGTTCACCAGGTTGGCCATGTCGTCGTAGTCGCTGGACCTCTTCACTGGGTAGCCGTCGTCGTCTTCCCCCTCATCGCCCTCGCCGACCTCGTCCTCCTCATTGCCCCCCATGTAATCGAGCCCTCTGTCGGCCTGGTGTTTGTTCCCCTCCTCCTCCTCCTCCTCCTCCTCCTCCTCCTCTTCCTGCTCCCGCAACGGACCCCAGTCGGCCAGGTCCTCGCCTAGACCGTCGTACGCCACGTTCCTCACGTTAAACATATCGTCTTCATCTTCATCCTCCTCCTCCTCCTCCTCTTGGCGTTTGTGCGCGGCCTTGGGGCCGGTCAGCTTGTCCAGCTCCTCAAACACAGACTGCAGGGTCGCCAGGTTCTGCGGCGTGTACTTCTCCTCCACGTTCTCGTTGGTGCGCTTGAAGGGGCTGTCGCGGCCCCGCTCCGGCGCGTCCCCCTCCCCCTCCTCCCCCTCCCCCTCCTCTTCCTCATCCTCGAACATCAGCGGCAGCTTCCTGTGAGGCCGGATGCCGCGCGTCCTCTGCGGGGGCGACGTCAGCTTGGGGGCCTGCTCTGTCTGCTGGAGGGTGCTGAGCACGGCCTGGAGCAGCTCCTCGCTCTTATCCTCCCTCCCTTCCCCCTCCTCCCCCTCCTCCTCCTCCTCCTCCTCCTCGTCTTGGCTCCGCATAGGGTTAGAGGCCAGCCTCAGCATGGCTCGCAGCTTGTCGGCGTCCGTCTGTGCGTAGGCGGCGGGGTCGGAGCCGCCCCTCTGGCGCAGGCCCTCGATGTACTCCAGAGCCTTCAGCATGTCGGCGTTCGGAGCCTGGCCCCCTCCCTGGGAGCCAGAGTCGCCGCCCTGCGGTCGGTGCTCTCCGAGGGCAGCCCCCCGGACCCCGGCGGAGACGACCAGGAGGCCGGCCAAGAGGAGTCCCGGGAGGCAGAGGAGGAGAGGTCTGCCCGCGGCGAAGGTCTCGGGGAGTGACGGCATGGCGGCGCCTGCGCGGGGGGAGGGGTGGGGGGGGGGGGGACAGGGAGAGGCACATGTCAAGCGCTGACCTTTACGCGTCCGAGTAACAGGTTCCCAGCGGTGGGCGCGCTGGCATTTCCCCCACGTCTTTCGCTCTCACCGTCACGTTAAATGTCCGCCCTGGCGAGAGCGTCGCGGGGGGGGGGGGCGCGGGTGGCACGCCGGTATCGATTCGAAGGCGGGAGGTCGGGTCGGAAACCCGCCGGAGCACGGTGGATCAAGCGTCCGAGCAGCGTGAGAGCCAAAGGTTGCATCTCTTGCGCAAGTGGCTTCGGATAAAAGCCTTAGACGACGGCTTGGTACAAACGCGAGGTGGGTTCAGGGTTTTTTTTTTCTGCATCAGAATCTATCAGAATCTATCAGTCCGCCTCTCCCTCCCTGCCTGCCACTGCTGTTTGCAGCTGGAGCAGCGGCGGCAGCAGCAGCGCTGCTCCCGTGCAAATCTCATTAATCGTCCAATTGCCGCTGCCGGTGAGTCACGGCCCCCCGTCGTCATGGCAACCCGGTGAGACTGACGGTCCCACCGACGGACCCTCCTCTCCCCTTCCTCCTCCTCCTCCCCCTCCTCCTCCTCCTCCTCCTCCCCCTCTTCTCCACAGCCCGCGCAGCCTGTTTACAGGCTCGGGGCGACGTCCAGCGAATTACGCGCTCAAGGAAAACACACAAACACAACAAACAAACAAACAGACGAGAAAAAAAAAAACTAGGAGGTTCGCCGCGCGCGGAACCCGATTTGGCGCAGGCGCGCGCGAAATGAAACGTCGAGTTGGCGATTTTTCAACGCGGCAACTTTTTGCACGGTATCGCGCAAAAAAAGAGCAAAAGACGATGAACTTTTACTCTCCTTAATATTGCACCCCGGCGCTTAATTTATCCCCTTTACTTACGTGTATCATGAGGCAGAAAAGTAGCGCTCAGAGGCAATAATTGTGACAATGAGGAAGAAATGGGACGAAATCACTACTATATAATATTCACATTTGATCCAAAACGACTAGAGATTTTTAAAAAAAACTGAAAGCAAAACAGAAACTGGTGTTGGAGTAAATTGAATCGCTGCATTCATCGGACCACCAAAGGGGTGAGCGGGGTGGTGAGGCAGAGTTTCAGCTCGAAGGGAGCGTGCGATGATGCGTGTCGGTGCATCAGGTTGGCACAGAGCACCTCCGGTTGTCCCCCCCCACCCCCGGCTGTCTCCCTCCTGTCTGTCCCCTGTCTCCCCTCTGTCCCCAACCCCTAAACCCCCCACCACCCACCCCGGTCCCGGTGCGGCAGCATCGGCAGCTTCGGGGCGCTCTTACCTGTGCGTTAGACGGTGTCCAGGCCCTGGAACGAGCTGATCATGTCTGAGCCGCTCCAGCACCGAGGACAGCTCCTCTATCTGCTCCGCCTCTCGGCCTGCGTCACAAGGCTACGCAAGGCAGCTGCACACACACATACGCACACACGCACACACACAAACGCGCACACACACACGCACACGTACGCAGTTAATTGGAGTCAGCCAAACAAAAGCTGCTCCTGTTTGGACACCAAATGCATCAGAGCGGCTTTTGTCGCAGTTCTGATTTGTTCATTCATTTTTTTCCCCCCAATATCTTTGTTTAGCATTTATTTAATCAGGGTAGTCCTCTCTAGATCAAAGATCTCTTTTACAAAGGACACTCGATCAAAACAGCAGCAACAGTTTCAGAATCACACGCATACACACACACACACACACACACACACACACACACACACACACACACACACACACACACACACACACACACACACACACACACACACATCCCTAACATATAACAGCCCAGACCTTTCTTCTTTCTTTCTTTCTTTCTTTCTTTCTTTCTTTCTTTCTTTCTTTCTTTCTTTCTTTCTTTCTTTCTTTCTTTCTTTCTTTCTTTCTTTCTTTCAAGATTAAAAAAAATCCTTAATGCTGCATGGTGTGAGGGCTTTGTCAGACTCCTCATTATCCTTTGGTCAACGGTGACTAACTATATACAGCTCTGCTTTATTACTAAATATGTCATCGACAGCTTGTTATACTGTATGTGAATTTGCGTTGTTTATTCATCTATAATTATGAGTAGAGAATATATTATATTAGATTTAGCATTATTGTCATTACAGGTGAATGGGGGAAATCAGAAGTGCCACAAGCAGAAAGTGCAGGTCTGTACAGCATGAATAAACAAAAGAAAGAATAGTGACAACAATAACAATAAGCTATACAGCAGAGTAAGTAAATATGTGCATTTTATTGTCCCTTGAAGGAAGCCGAATCCGCTCACATGCTGACAGCGTGATGACGTGTTATACCCGCATCCCAGACTGCGGCTGTGACATAGTGATACAGTAACATATAATGCTCTATAATGATGCAGAGCCGGAGGGGCAGAGGGGCTTGTTGTCTGCTGCGGCACAGAGGGACAGAGACGGTTAATGTCCGGCTATGACTCACATCCAAACTCAGCCAAGAGTGCAGACGGGCGGGGTGACAGGGGAGGGACTGCAGAGAGAGAGAGAGAGAGAGAGAGAGCACTGTGGTCTCTATTTTTGGCTGCTTGTCAGATGTGTCTAGTATGGATCAGCGTGTGCGTGTGTGTGTGTGTGTGTGTGTAGAGATTCATTCATAAATCCCTCTCCCTCTCCCTGTTCGATGTGAGCTCAACCTCTCCTCCTCCGCTGACTTTCTCTTCTCCTACGGTGTGGGAGACTGCTTGTTTTGCAGGTCGTCCACTGTTTATTCTCAGTCTCAAGCAGGACAGGGGACGCTTCTCCAGCTCATATGGCAGAACACATGGAAAGCGTCTGGCTCTGCATGAGGACATCTGTGTCCCAGTATGTCTGTCCACCCATCCATTACGTCGCCTGCTTTGTAGCCAAAGGTGTCGTGTGGGTCTGATGGTGGGTCTGATCTCCAGCAGTCCAGTCCGTCACAGGACACACACACGCTTATTCACTCACAGCTCGGGACAAGCTGGAGTCTCCAACCAGCCTAAACGTGCAGGATTCTAGACAACATGCGAACTCCACGCAAAGGGCAAGTCCACGACGCAGGCCATCAAACAGGTGGTTGTTCAACGGGGCCTGAAGGAGATCTGACACGTTCCAATCCGGAAAAGAATATTTCCCGATGCTTTAAAAGTGCTGAGCGTGTCTGCAGAGGGGAGGAAAACAGAGTGGTGAGTCATACAAGAGCAACCTTTCAAACTCATTAAGGGACTTTGATCTACCGAAGGCTCGCTCCCGTCACATTCACGGCTTCCAGGCGCGGCGTCGGATCGAAGCACGTGAAATATTAGTATCGATCTGGGTTTTCTCGTTCTCTCTCTCTCTCTCTCTCTCTCTCTTTTTTCTCTCCAAAGGGACTGCAGTGAGAGTCACCTCAGGTGAATTGGAGTCCACCTTTGTCTTAGCAGACGTTTCAGTGCCTCCAGAGCAAAAGAAACGAGGACAAAAAGAGCTGATTTTAATCTCACATCTCCCCGCAGCCTAATTACGTTTTCCAGCTCGGCTCATGACTAACACACGAACACACACACACACACACACACACACACACACACACACACACACACACACACACACACACACACACATACACAGCCAGTGCCACTTTTGTACTGATAAAGCCCAAGCCTGAGCTGTCTGGCTAATTGCTTGTGGTTGTGTCTGTGGCAGGATTACTGGTAAACAGAAACCAATTACAGCTCACTTCCACCCCCATTTCCAGTGGCTGTAGGCTGAAAAAAGCACAAGGTTTCCTCAGGTCAGACCAGAAGTTTCTTTCAGGCAATTAGCAGTTGTCCCCCCCCTTGTGCAACTGTGCGGTCTGACGATCTGAGGTCACGTTTTACGTAAGAGTTTTTCCAGAAAAGGAAGCAGTGCATTCACTTTCACCTCAGGTTACAGACTCATCATAGTCTTCATTACTTGTTATATATTTATTTCCTTCTTGACGTAACCTACTCCTGCAGTGGCCATTGAAAAGCTTATGTTAAAACTTCAACTTTCAAGACTACTCTGACCTGAAACGATGGCAGAAGTGAATCCAACCAGTGGTCTCCAACTTCTTTATGGGACATTTATGATATTTGGAAGTATTCCCCAAGGGAAAAAACGCTCCCTCCAGAGATGAAGGGATCTTACTGACAAACGGGGTGAGTCTCGAACGTGGTACATACTCTGTACCCATAAAGTATGAACAGGCTTTTACTGCAACGGGCAGTCCTGGGTGCAGGTGTCCCTTTTGTCGTTGTACGCCTTCACAAAGCACAATGCGTTTCAGAGAATTCAAGAGGTGAACTTAAGCAAAGCAGGTGCGATCTGGGAAGGGAGTAGCTTGCTGATGTGGCTTTTCATTGCCTCGCAGGGACACCCGTTGAAACCCAGAGCACTTACTACTTTGTGGCAGCTGTGACAGTCCGCCGCATTATTTCTTCGAACTGTAATAAAGCGGCGTGTCTGACTGAACGCCGGTATTCTGGCGGAACGAGAGGCGTGACTCACAGGATCTGGGCGCTGAGGAAACGTGGCGGGGCTCGCGGCTCGCACGTCTGCTCCGTCAGGTAAAAAGCAGATTTGTCTAGTCTCTGTCTCTAAGTCTCTTAGCGTAACCCTCTCGGAGCATTTCCGGCAAAAAAACAAGCCTCGACTTGAGAGTCGAGGCAAAAGGAAAAGAGAAAAAAAGAAAGCCCTGCTCTGACGAACCATCTGCAGCGTGAGGGAGCAACTTTTCATTCACGTCGTTGAACCCGGACGAGTGAGGGAAACGGGCCCTGGCTCCAGCTGCACGTGTGAGAATCTCTCATTGTGAGGGAGATTGGGGGAATTTGTCGCTACCGTGCGCGTCACTGCTCGATGAGTGCATCGTGTTTTCCCGCTGAAGCACGTGACGGGCCTGTGTCTCCACGCACAGCCGTCGGGACCGTCATCCTCTCTCCCCTCTTTCCTCTCTCTCTCTCTCTCTGCGCTGTGTGTTCGTCCCCTGGCGACTGTCCGGCTGCTCCCCATTCATTACCGGCCCGGGCCCTGACAGCCAATAACTCTGCTCCTTAACTCAGGTTGTCACAAGCTTGGCAGGCACAATGCAGAGGCAGCGACGCAGGGAGAGCTTGTGAATGGGCCTACAGGGTTTGACGTCATCCCCTTTTCTCTGGTCGATTATGTGCGTGCGCATGAATGTGTGTGTGTGCGTGTGCGTGCGCGCGCGCGTGCCCGTCTGTGTCTGGAAATAGGTGTGATGCATCAATTTCTGCTCTTTTGTGAAATGCGAGACGTGGCTCCGGATTGAGGCGGCGTCTCCGGGAGGCATTTATGGAGCAGATGTGGAGGATCTAACCCCGCCGTGTTTGTCACCTTTCCCTGAAATTGTGAAAACAATGAAATCATCCCGGTCCCAAAAGCGCGCGCTACAGTCCCCACATCCGCCCGCGAGCGTCACATGTGCGCGAGAGAGGGAGAGCGAGAGAGAGGTGGAGGGATATAGACGGCTATTTAAGGAAGAACACAAAGAGCTGGCATTTATGAAATGTTATTTCGGTGAGAGAAATGACCCAGGGGCGCTCATTTTGAAGTGCTTATGCCACACACAGTGTTTATGTAACGGTGCTCAAACCCCATTTTCCATTCTGCGCTTGTTGGCCGAGACAAACAAAATCTGCAAAAGCCTTGTTTTCTGTTTGCGACGTCCGTTCATTCATTATTAATTCTAGAACGGGTTTATTTCCCCGTCTCATTTCAGAGGCGATTTCCCAGCCCCACGCTTTTTTGTCAACTGCCGCCACTGTTGAAGAGCACTCTGAGGGTTGCATTTTGGAAACGTTTATTCTAAAAGTTAATGGCGCGAGGGCATTTTCCCTGCGTATTTCACAAGGTGACTTTTGATAATGTCACGTTTTCTAGAGTATTTCTCTTTTGGTCTCATAATGTCACTTTTCATGGCGGTGACGTCACAGCTGCTTCACCTTCAGGCCAGTCACATGCCCCCCCCCCCCCCCCCCCCCCCCAGGCTCAGTTAGTGCCCGATAGGGAGACCTGTTTGGAGACTATTGTCCTCAGTGCGTGCATCATAAACACTCGGCGAGCCAGCGTCATCGGCGTGAATGGAACAGAACGCATCTTATTCTTTACCTATTCCCCTGCGAAAATAGCTCGAGCAGAAGAGTAAACATTGCGCTGCGTCATTGGTTTCGCGTGGCTCTGGCCTTTCGTGACTGGCGGTCTTCGGTCTGCCAGAGGTGAGGGGGACATGTGAACTCTGAAGCTCAGAAATTCAGTCATCTTTTGTTGCTTTTGCTTTTGAATGACAGGAGACGAGCTTCGTCCATGGGTGAGATGGAACCAAAAGTGCCATTCACGCACCAAGTGAAATATCTGAAATTCAAGGAATGAAGTTACACTTGATTAGTATTTGCTGAGCCCTGGCAACCTGTTAATCGCTTCACAGAGCATGGGTCGTTTTATAGGCACCGATAATTTCCTGTTATGATTGTTTCCTGGCTCCTTATTCGCTCCGGCGCATTTCGCAATGATTATTTTGAGGAGCCTCTGTTGATCCCTGTTATTGTTGATCCCCGTGCTGTGAGATAAACCTTCTGTGAAGTTGGTCTCTGAAGCTCTCTTCGAGCAAGATGTCTCGCGATTTTCCCAAGACAACGTGCTTGTTTTCTACCACCTCCACGCAGCGCGTGTGCCTATCATGAACCATCCCTTCTCAGCCTTGTCACAACACATCACAGGGCAACATGGCTTAACTCCACTAATGGTACAATGGTGCATGATCTCTCTTCCTTGGTGTATCCATGGATCTCTTTTATTGCTGCGTCTCCTGCCTAAGGCAACGGATGAGACCCGGAGAATGAGAAAAGATTAAAAAACAGATGAAAATAAGTTGTCTGAAGGGATTACATAGAGGGTAGAACATTTTATTTCTTCCCTGGCTTTATCTTCCCCTGCATCTGAGAGCATCAGCATCTCTTCCCATCTTATTTCTCCCAGGCGAAGCCATTGGGTTCACTGATTTTTGTCTCTGGAATATGGAGCGAGCCATCCGAACTTGGGCGCGTACGGTTTACTTGTCACGCTGCTGCTTGTGAATCAGGCTCCTGTTCATCCCTCCATCTTAAAGTCACAGAGCAGATGTTGTGTTGTCGGCACGTCAGGGAATAGTTGTTGTTTACCTCCTCCTGAAAGACGAAAATAAACCTGCCCCTCCCTCCCCTGCCGCCCCACTGGCATGTCTGAGGAGCAGCCTTGCTCTGCTGCGACAGAGAGCAGCCAGCACACTTGTAAAGGACTGTGTGGGGGGGGGGCCGAATTGGACTTTTCTGAAAAACATCGTTTAGACAGAGAGGAAGAGGAGATGTAGGAGGGAGGGCATCACAGAGGCTTTCATGAGTGACTGTTTGGTGTATCTGCAGGGATAAAGCCAAAGCCTCTGGTTAAAGCTCCCCGGCTTCACGGTCTACATGCAGGAAATCCACCCTCTGCCTCCATAGCTACAGTCAGAGGGATACGAGCCATGCAGTGGAAACCGCTGGAAACGAGATCCGTAACACTGCAACGCAGATCGCTGAAACAGGTGCCGAGGAACTAAAAAGCATGTAAAAGGCGTGATGTTGCTGTGCAACTGCATGATAATCCGAGGTGTGAGGAGAAAGTATCACCTCATGGTTGATTGAGTGTGGAGAGCTCTCGCAGCGGTAAGAGAGCAAAGAGAAGACGGATGTAAAGCTGGTGTACAGCATCTGTCTGCCAATCAGTGAATCAGCCGGTTTGAGACGAAAGCACAGTTATTGAATTGCACTTACATATTCACAGTTTCCCATTTTAGTTGCATTGCATGCGTGGATTCATGCTCACGTGCTGTTTACTGGTGGGCATCCATCCATCCACCCATCCATCCATTATCTTCATTACTGCTGTTGCAAGGGTCTCCTGGTGCCCCTCCCCACCACACATTGAGCCACTTTCTCCATAAAGAAAGCTTCCTCTCCTGCATGCACATATGCCGCAGTCCATCTGTCGGTGAGCGCGGGGAACAAATTAAAATGTGCACGGAGTGTAGAAGAGCATCTGAACTCTCGAGGAGTAAATGGCGGGAGAGGCCGGGGAGGGGTTGTGTTGAACAGTAACCACTGAGCGTGACAACGGGCAGCGGCAGTCTCGGCTACTCCTTGAAAAACAGTCTGCAGTCTGGATGTGCTTTCCAGCCCATGCCATTTCAGTTTTGCCGCACCTCTTGACCGCCCGGCCCCTTTCATCCGCCTCGTAAACATGCTCCAGGAGCGGCATCTATTGCTTAGACTTATCGACTCTCCCTCCACCCCAGAGCTCCCGCTGCACAGACCTCTTGAATCATTTATTACCCTCTTATTTCCTTTCTCGGGTCAGTCTGCAGACAACAGGTCCCACTCTCTGGCCTCCGCTGCCCACTTTGCCCATTACCCCGTGGCAATAAATTCTCCAGCCCGTAGACGGAATGTAAAACAAGGGCAATGTTAACCGTGGCGCGCTCGGTGTTCCAGTACCTGTCCCGGACTTTAAACCTCCGAATGCATTTAATTCCATGTGGGCACGGTGGTTCAGACAGACTCGCTTTGACACTGGCTCGCTTTAGGTTTCATCTTTGAAATGAGCCTTCAAGATGGGCTGTTTAGCCAAACTGAAGGTATCATTGGCTGGAGTGTAAAATTCATGACATAATCAAAGCAGGTGATGTGAACATAATCCTCTTTTCTAGCACAACCTATAATTCCATGAAACGCTTCATTCCCTAATTAGTGTACCACATATGCAGTTACTTGCTTCATTCAGTCCTTGCGTTATTTTTTCTTTTGTATTTGGTTTCGGTACCTGGTTGTGGATGTTCAGCTGTATGTAGGCAATCACTGTGCTGTGGAGGGGTTTGGCAAGAGCTCGCTTTCACTCCGTAATTGAACGTGACGGACTGTGTGGACGTCCAGCGAAACATTAGGCGTTCTCGACTCCGGACCCGCTCTGCCTTTCCCTCATCGAGTCACATTTTCAACTTTAAGCAGCTTCACCGCTGATAAGGTCAAACGCCATGTCCAGAACATAGAGCTCTCGCTGCCGACCCCTCGGGGGCTGGCAGGTGAGATTTCCTCCACGCAAGACCCAAATCTCCCTTGTCAACACTTACACCCTCCTCTGGTGCTCCGCTGCCCGGCTTCCGATCCGTCCTCGACACCCTACAGGTGGGTGAAGTGCAAATTACCCCCTCCGGTGACAGGTTCTTCAGCAAACGATGGGTTTCTGATAGCACACGTGTACAAGCGATACCCTGTGGTGTCGGAGAATGTGTTGAAGACTTCGCCTGGCACTAAAAGCCAACTTAAAGTCAGCTTCACACAAATGTTACGCAGAAGTTTCTTGGTGATGGATGGAACACGTCCCAGGAATAGTGATGGCCTTAAAATCATTCAGCTGTCACATGCCGCGTTAATAAGACTGTAAGTGCCTCTAGCCTTCCTTTTAAGGGCTGCTATAGATAGACAGACTTGCTGGGCGCAGACTGCCGTCATTAATAACTGTCTAAGTATCTGCGCGGAGTTGGGGCAGCTTCCGTTCCACTGAAACACACCCTCGCATTTGCTAGTCTTGAAGACCTCTCGCTAAACTTTGCTTCGGATCGAAAGCCCACCACGTCGCATTGCGTTCACAGGCTTGCTGCTTGGAACCCAGGCTCTGAGACACCACTGTCATGTGGGAATAACATCAACATGACACTTCTTGCAGGGCTCGAGTGGTCACATGGCGCGGCCCAGTGGAGGCTGTTACAGCGTGGCTGAGGCGAGACGAAGGGCCGAGGCCACCTGCTCTCGCCCTGTCAGAGGATGCTGCAACACAGCACAGTTCACAGCACCGTGTGTATGCAACAGGTGCTGATGGTGGCAATAGTATAGAGACTACTCTGAACCGTTGTAGCTCATGGGCCACACAGTAGGAGAGTGGTTCACAGTGCCAGTGGGCAGCACCAGGCCAGTTAGAATCCCAGCCCAAGGTAAGATAGGTGGGTAGATAGATAGGTAGATAGGTAGATAGATAGATGGATGGATGGATGGATGGATGGATGGATGGATGGATGGATGGATGGATGGCTGGATGGATGGATGGATGGATGGATGGATGGATGGATGGATGGATGGATGGATAGATAGATAGATAGATAGATAGATAGATAGATAGATAGATAGATAGATAGATAGATAGATAGATAGATAGATAGATAGATAGATAGATAGAAAGAAAGATAGATAGAACTCATACAAGACATCGATGTTAGAAATAACTCTTCTGGTTTAAAGGTCGAATCTGTAAACTAAAACTGATAGATATCTGTGAGATTGATCACTGGGACTGCCTAGAGGCCAATCAAATGCTCTCTTTAATTATACACAAGCAGTGAATTCATACATGCAAAGAGCCCGTTGAGTGTCTAGCGTTCCACTACTTAGGCATGGCAAATTTCCCATATATGACCGACGGAGCAGGTTCTGTTTTCGAGTGGATGCTTCAGAGGCACGCAGAGAGGCACATTTGCAGACGGCAACAGCCTGACCACAGAAGATTGATTCGGGGAAAGAGACTGGCCAATTTGAAATTCCCATAAAGTCACGAGACACAGGGGGCCCGTTTGCTTCATTTCCACCGAAGCACTTTTACAGCTGATTTCACACGTCGGAGTCCGTTCCCTGGAGCGGCGCGCCGAAATCCCGTTTCACTCTCTGCGTTCGCCAGGTAACTTCTCGAAGCGTTCCTTTTGGTCAGTCCGGCCTCGCACCCCCTCCGTGACGGTGAGCGATGACAAATTGCTCCCTTAATTGCTGGTCAAACTCGGCCCGAGCCTAGTGGTTGCTAAGTGCCCGGGGAGAGACAGGAAGCAGCAGTAAGAGTGCGGCTGTCTGCAGCATCCATCTGTGACATGGGTGATTAGAGAATGGCTGAGAGAGGGAGGGGAAGGGGGGGGGGGGGCGGGGGAGGGGCGTCTGCAAGTACAGCCAGGATGACTCATAGGTCAGAGTTGTGTGAGTGAACGAAAAAACGTGTGCGTGACTGTGTGAGTGTGTGTGTGTGTGTGTGTGTGTGTGTGTGTGTGTGTGTGTGCGTACGTACATGTGAAATTACATCGCTGCATTACGCAAATTTGTGATAATTTGTGTCTGGGAGCAGGAAGCACTCAGGTCCCTCTGCCTTAGGCGGGCAGCCTGTGAATCGGTCACACGTTATGAAAATGCATCAAAGTGATACTTCCCTTGGATGGAACGTTTACTTTTTCCAACGCCTGTACATTCAGTGCGAGTCCGCATCCATTCACTTCATTCACACCCTCGTCACAATGAATTTAAAGTGACTTAGCAGGCTATACTTCTATCTAGGGACATACAAATTAAGCTCTGATCCTACAAACTGCACTGATCACCTTGAATTGGTCCGACACTTTCTTTCAGTTCTAGCTTAGGACTAGACCGTTCCCCCTGTAGTGAGTACTATGAACGATGGGGACCTGGGCTGTCTCAGTCGCACTTGTTGTGATCAATCATTCTCAATAATGAGTGTTGTAAAGCCACAGAGAAACTATTACTCACTTCACTTCCAGTCAGCAGCTCTACGGAGTGAGTCTTTCAGCTCGTTGTCGGTCTGTGCCGGTGGCTACGCTGTGTCGGTTCACTCTCGCGACTCTCGGCTGTGTTTTGGCTCACAATGGGAACCTGTTCAAACGGAAACAGCTCAGATAAGCCCACCGCGTGCTGCCCACCTGGCTCTGAAATAAAGACGAAATGAGCAACAACCTGGTGGACGCAGCGTTGTGTTTCAAAGCAAATGAGACTAGCAGAGCCCCCCCCCCAAGCAATTCCCAAGCTATTCTGATCGATCACAGAGCCAGAAATCACACAGGATTAAAAAGGATGGTCACTGTCTGTAAACACAGTTGAACAACTGTTTGCTACCGTAGTTCTAAATATCAACTTTGTGTTCCTCTCATCTGTACGCGCACTGCTAGCTTAGCTTGCCATGGCTGGTGGTGGCAGGGGTCCTGTGGAAGAGATTCCTGAAACCTGCCAGTTATGTTGTTTACGGTGGCGGCCAATCTTCAGCAACACACTCTTGACTCGAGTCTGCGCGTATCAAGCAGGACGAGAAGCTGAGAGAAACGTCACTTTGTTCGTTGCTTTTGTCACTCTCCTCAGCTAGCTTAATTGTCGTGGTGCTAGCTTATGTTAGAAAAGCAGTGTTGGGGCGCTGTGGTGTTGTGGGTTAAGGAGCCGTACCATGAACCCCGGCGACGCAGGTTCGATTCCGGCTTGAGGTCATTTCACGATCCTCCCCATCTCTCTCTCTTTCTTCGGCTGTCCTATCTGAACAAAGGCAAAAAATATCTTAAAGAGAAAAGCGGTGTTTCAGCATCACCAACATCACCTCTCTCTGTAATATCTCATTCTGCTCTTGAGTTAAAGGATCACATTACTTAGACTGCGGATGGTATCTTCCATAACTACATCGCAGCAAAAACTGTGGAAAGGCGCAGTCGCGCTGTTGTTGTAATTGTGTTGCTATTGTAATGCGTTACTCCCAACGCTGTAAATATCTAAAATAAAACTAACAATAAATCTGACATTTGAAATTTGCAGTAAACAACACCGGGACTGGAAAGCAGGTGAGTGGAAAATCAAAGTAACAAACCGAATTCATTTAATCATCGTCACGCTTGAGGAAGATTTGTTTGTGTGTGTGTGTGTGTTTGTGTGTGTGTGAGAGAGAGAGAGAGAGAGAGAGGCCCATGGAGGTGACGGAGTCGATGAATGAGCTCAGGGTGAGACAGTTTCACACGGCTGAGGGGTGAAGTGCGCAGGACGTCCAAGCTCTGACGTACGTCGTGACTCACGCCGCCTCGGTTGGCTGGGAGTATGAGACACACACCCCGTCACGCGCGCCGAGCTCTCGCGCCCTAACCTCATCCAGGCCCTCCTCCCGTGTGAGGAATAGCGGAATGGGTTCAGTATCAGTTAAGCCTAAATCAGATTTGGCGACGCTCCTTTCGGGGGCGCTCGGCCCACGCTGCGAGCTGCTTTATGACCCCGGAACGCCCTCCTCGCTCCCCTCGCTCTGCTTCTGCCGCGTCTCCCTCCAGGATGTATAAATTATCCAGAAAATGATTAAACCAATAAACCACCCCCGTGACATCGACAAATAAGTCCGCTCTCGCGCGTCAGAACCTGTACACACAGCGGTTTCCTCTTCCCCGTCGAGCATCAGTAGCCGATGGGCTCGTCCTGTCATTTCATTCCCCTATTGCAATCAGCAGGGCCGCTGTCAGAGCTCACACACACACACACACACACACACGCGTTTTAGTGTCTGGAAGCGGCTGGGGAGAGTGTCACAGCGGACGGATTGCACACCGAGGTACGTCGACAGAGATTTTGACAGAGCGTCGTCGTGAATTCAATTGGCTCCTCTGACACCGCGGTATGAGACCCTGTTCTTTTCGCGTCATGTGTCATGTTTCTGCCCACGCAGAGGATCTGATTTCCCAGGGAGAAAAATGACTGCAATTACACTGGAGTCGATGAAGAGAGAGAGAGACAGTGAGTTAAGAGGTGTGTGTGTGTGTGTGTGTGTGTGTGTGTGACATATGGGAGCAGATTATATGTAGCACAATTACTGTTGCATAAGCATATGAAGTAGAAATATCGGCGTACACACACACGCACACACATGGACATGGACATCGATATGTATACACACACCTGTTGAACTCCTGTGTCACCTCCAGGGCCACTTTTGCAACCCATCAACAGGTGCACAGCTGGTTTCCATGGAAACCGAGCATGCATCGACGACCGTCCTCCAGAGGAGCGGCTAACGTGTAGTGATGCAGTGTCACTGGACTTGCTGTGAGGCCCATGGGAGGCACAAAACAAACACCGACTCTCTCTCTCTCTCTCTCTCTCTCTCTATCTCTCTCTCTCTCTCTCTCTCTCTCTCTCTCGTTCTCTCTGCAAATGTCAACATATTGCCACGTGATAAAATTCATACTGCAACCTAGATAAGAGCTGGTCACAAATCAGATCCGGTGGATTCGGTAATACCGTGGCGGGTGATCGCAGGCGTTTTCTGTCTCTTCAGCTGTGAGTGAAACTTCCCCACCTCACGGATCTCAGCGGCTCTCAGTGCTTTCTCTCCAGACAGCACTCGACGGACCTCGTCTCTG
Organism: Karalla daura; assembly: GCA_029224185.1. NCBI lineage: Eukaryota > Metazoa > Chordata > Actinopteri > Chaetodontiformes > Leiognathidae > Karalla > Karalla daura. Next base: position 4,798,650 of record CM055198.1, read on the forward strand.
GCTTTACACACTTGAACTGGCGGCAAGTTTCTATCGGCCCTCGAGCAGGATCCTCGGCTCCTTCCCGCACGTCCACTTGATGTGATCCTATTAAATGCCACTTCCGCAGCCATTTCATATTCAAACGCGCCTTTTTCAGCGAGCCGACTGGGGTTTTTTCAGCAACATTCAAGGCTTCAGTTCTCCCCTGTCTTTGTTTTGCTTCATGCAGAAGGCGACAACTCACCGATTACATCCACGCGACGTGTCTGAGGAATGACATAAAAAAAGAAAGCTGTGTCCTTCACTGTCACAGGCGCACACATATTTATAAGTTCTGTACATAAAACTAAATATGTCATAACAGTCATTGTCAATCAACAGCCTTGACATTTGGAGTGATCAAAAGTAAGTGTTTCCTTTGAATGTCAGCGAGCAAGCGGAGAGAGGCTCGAGCAAAGAAAAGAGCAGAGTACTCATGACATAATCCAAGGTTGCCATCGATGTGGATATCCTTTCCTCTGTGTGCGTGTGCGTGTGGGCGTATGAGTGTGTGTGTGTGTGTGTGCGCGTTCATCAGGTATGTGTGAGGCATTTCTGTCTGCAGTGAGTGAAACTCCCAAACTCTTGAGAAGCTGACAGTAGCGCTGTCTGCTTTCATTAAAGGCGCGGGAATCCGGAATTCGGCCGGGGGAAACAACAGCTCCAGGAGAGCCGTCGGGCTCGAGGTGGAGGGGGAGGACTTGATTGGTACGTGTGCGGTGTCAATTGTCGGGCTCCTGCGGTCAGCACGGCTGTCTGGGGCTTGAGTCTGGCAGCGGTGGCAGAGGAGTTTCGGGTGTTTTTTTGTTTTCATGTGAAAAACCTTTAAAAGGACAATCATCGGATTATCAATCACGGTCACTGTAACATTTCAAAATATGATATCGGCATTTTAAAGGTCGGTGAAGTGTGAGCTTCATCTTTCATCACTTCTCTTTTGGCTCGTCCACTTTTTAGTTTCTTCCATCCAAGGGAAGCTGGAAAAATCACTTCCATCTTGGTTTAACCCTGGTCACATCGTCACCTCACGTGAGAATTCCAGGTAACTGATCTGAATCAAACCTCCAAAATAAACTAAATAAACTAAACTGAATAATCTGCTTATACCTGCCTGCAGCCGGGTATTCACGTGTACATCAATTTGGGCACAAATGTGAAAGGCTGGATTGACTTTGCAGGGTGAGACCATTGTACCAGCGTCTCTCTTACAGCACCAGAGAACGAGAACGAATGTATTCAACAACTGATTGAACATGCCATCCAACTGCTTCTGGTGCTACCTCAGATATATTTGCAAGACACATCACAGTGTTACTGTGGCAACATTCATTACCTGTAGATTCACAGTGATTCACAGCAATTCTCTGGTCACAATTCCCCGTTCCGTTGGAAACTTCAGAGAACACTTTAAAAGAACCTTTCAACCACGGAATAGATTTTCCCTGTCAAGATGAAGAGACTTTGATTTCCTGCATAGAAAACGAACTTTGAAGAACTTAAAAAAAAGAAGGGACTGAATAATCCCCAGACTGTGTTTGTAGCATCGTCAAAAGATCTGGGGAAGAGAGAATTGCCTGTCAACGTGTGACTGCATGCATCTCAGTGTCCGTAGTATGATCAGAAAGAAGAGCAGTGGATCCGACTTCTGGTTCACCACCTGGGATGAACCCCATGTGATCCAAATGGCTCTATTTGATTCCACTAGGGGGGAAAAAAACATACTATAGTATTAAAACATATGCAGTGAAGTGAAACTGTCATGACAGGCTGTTCACACTAGAAAGCCTCCCAGCAGCTGTAATTATACTGGAGGCAAGCGGAGAAACAGCGATTTAGTAGAGACTGAGAGTCTTGTGGCGCTTGATGAGATAGTCATGAAACCTTATCTCCAGGATTTGTGCATGTCAGCTCCAAGTTTCCATCTTTTATGACATTCAGAATAACTTTCGGTTGAACTGGAATGTGTCTCAACAGGGAGTGTATCTGATTCATATTATATGAATATTTAATATTTATAATGGAAAAATGTGTTTCCACCCGAAGGTCTGTCTTTCCTCCCTGAACTGAGCCAATAGGGAGTCGTTCCATCTTTTTTTTCCACATTTCTGTGCAGCAGTTTGGAGTTTGGTCAGTTTAAGATGTTATCTGTTGTTTAATTTAGTGACTGTGGACAAGCAGATCAGCCAAATGGGGGAGTTCCAGTGAATGCGCAGGCTCGACTTAAAGAAGGATCACGGTGAGGAAGAGAGTGGATGGAAAGCTTTGAGGTCTGATCCTTAATCTCAGCTGTGTCCTCCGTAGGAGCTGCGAGGATGATAATGGCAGAGAGATGAGTGGCCAACATGTGACTTCTCAGCAGGCTGAGTCGATTCGAGACAAAGCCACTCGAAAGTGGCAGCGTCAGTCGATATCCTTTCAGCTCCCGTCAACAGGTGGCTGCCTCCACGATGCAATCGGGGCAGCATTGTGTCTGAGGATGATTATCTGTGGGTCGGCTGAGCGTGTGCTACGGTGGGTTGCTGTGGCCGTCGTTAAACCTCATCCGAAACATCCTTCCCACTTTACCGGTCTCCATGGACAACGTCTTCACGCATGTCGCCCTTCGCGCTTTCCCCGAGTCTCTTTCGCCATTTCCCCCGGTCGAGCTCCAGATACGGCGGCAGGGAGACATGAAGTAGGGCTGCGCCTCGGTGCGAGTTATCACCCCGTACCATCTGGTTGGAGCAATTATCGCTCTGTTTTGCTCCATTGTCTACGCCTAATTACCTCGTGCGGGTGAGTCATAACTCACGGACATTGAATCATTTCTCCTCCGTCTTGTGCCACGGACTTGCTGAGCAGATCAAAGTGAAGCCCGGTGAGGCCGGCTCGCACGACGGCGCTCTGGTAGCCGTTCAGCCCGATCTCTCCGCACCTCCTCCCTCCCCTCAAGACAGGCTGCTGCCGATCAATGTCCTATCTAGACGGGTGGGGGCAGCCACTTCTAGGAGACGCCGGAGATCAGGGCAACAGCGAAGAGACGGATGAGGGGACTGTGTGCATTCAGTGGGCGCACGCTGGCCCGCGTGCGACCTTGGCCGTGCTCAGACGTTAAGTGCGACCGTCGCCCGTGACATTTCATTTCATTTTGACCATGTTGGGCTTTTTCCTTCAGCTTCCTCGTCTCGGCTCGTTCCGTTCCTGCCACGATCCCTCGGATGTCGTCAGCGAGGTCATCAGGTGCACCGTGTGTTCTTTCGTCTTTCGCGAGCCACCCCCTAACAGGGTCTCTCTCTCTCTCTGTTTCTTTGCGCTCTCGGCGGACAGTTCTCGAAACGCTCTCTGGGGTCCAACAGCGGCGCATGTCACTGACTGATGGTCGCACAAAACGTGTCGTGGAAAACTGGAAAGAAAACACGGAAAAAAAACTCATTTATATCCCAATCATCGACACGATACGTGAGACGACGCGTTCCCACGTGGAGACCGGAGGCTGCCGGCTGAAACTTAAGGTCAGCGCTGACCTATGGCCGGATGTTGTTGCGCGATGCGGATACGCAGATGTGATGAGGACAGCAAGGAAGACCAAGAGATGAAGTGGAACCGGGGACTCATGTATGGACACGGAAGCGTTGCTCGGCTCCTTTGCCGCCTCTCCTTTGCGTCGGGATTTAATCTCCCGTGTTCGTTAGTGTGGACGGCCGCTCCTTCGGGCCGCAGGTGGACACATGAACGGTCTGTCTGGGGTCTCCGCCGCTACCTGTCCTCCTTCCCATGAGCCGCGTCATCACGTTACGCAAGCCCGGTGTTAATGAGACAGCTACACAGTTGCATGATGCAAGCTGGCCTCGGCCTCTTGGCTCGGCCTCGTATCAGTAGTCAAGCGACACGGAGGGCTGCCCGAGGGAGCGATGGAGCAGTATTTTTAGAGACGCGGCTTGAAACACGTTCTCGGAGGCTGACACTTTCATCACACTTAGCGGCGGCCTTAAGAGCTGTCATTGATCACAACATCATATCGCGTACGAAAGCAAGCAGATATGAAGATCTGACTGTTGGGCCGGTGCCTGTCTCCAGCTGCTATGGGGTGAAGGCAAGGAATACACCCTGGATAGATCACCAGTCGATCACAGGGTGTGAACACACACACGCACGCACACACACACACACACACACACACACACACACACACACACACACACACACACACCATTCACTCTCATGGGCTCAGGAGTGCCAGAGAAAGCCCACACAACCATGGGGGAGAACATGCCACTCACCCAATCAGAACATCGAACACTGATCCAAACGCAAGCTTGTTATAAAAATCAAAAGAGATTCAGTGAATATACAAATGAAGTGGAATTCTCTTAAGTTCAGTTTGTCCCTGTGTATCACAGATGTATCGTTGAGTGGATTTTGAGGAAATTTCAGAAAGACGCATGTTGCTCTCTGGGGCCATACGGTTGCCTCACAGCAAGGAGGTTGTGAGTTTGCATCCTGATTCGATGGTGAACGGCCCAGGATGTCGTCCATGCTTTTGTCCATATGTGTACTGGAGATCAGACAGGGACAGAACTGGGGAGACGTCTGTTCTAGAAGACCCCCTCTTTGTCAAAATGAGTAATATATCTATCTGAGAACGCTTTGAGAATTGACAATACGATGTCACCCATTTGATACAATTAAAAGCTCTGGAACAGGAAAAAACAGTCGGTACTGAGTTGGGGACCACAGTAAACCATAGAAGAATAAGAACTCAGCGGACGTGTTTGTCTTCTAAGACCGAGCGTCCCTAGGCACCGGCAGAACCCTGCGGCACCGTTGTGTACAAAGATGGATGTCGACTGGAGCTGTGTAAATAATTAACGCCCGACAGGTCAGGTTTGCATCGTGTTCCAATAGTTGGTGCAATTTCAGCCAGACACACGACAAAGAATTGACCGCTGATTACATGCTCCGAGGGACCTGTATCCCCCTCCGTAGAGCCCTATGTCAACACTGAATCAAACCGGAAACTCCATTTCAGAGACCGGTTGGGGCGGCGGAGGGAGCCACAGCACGAGCGGAGCAGAGGAGAGTATCCCGACCTGCATGCTCACCAGCATTAATGCGAGAGGATCTTGGTTTGATCTTTAATCTTCTACCTAGAATGAATAAAAGAACAGCTTTACGTGGCTTTGATGACAGTACACGGTACATTTGTGACATAGCGTGCGACCGGAGTACAAAATTCCGGGTCCCCTTTAAGATAAAACCCAGTGTCTTGTCTCGGATCGGTTACTTCGATGAAGACAGTTCAACCTCACCCTCAACCCTCATGCTTCTCCGAATGCGATAAAACACGGTGACTCAGTGGCGTGACATGGCTGTGGCTGATGAAAAGCTAATCACCCACTGATGAGATAATAATGGCACAATGACGGCCATAGCTCGGGACGCAGCCACGTCCACGGCCTTTACTAGATTCCCAGCCGCTGTCCGATGCGAGGAGGAGGAGGAGGAGGAGGAGGAGGAGGAGGAGGAGGAGGAGGAGGAGGAGGTGTAATTTAGAGGCAGGTCGAGGGGGGTGATGCAACCTGGCGGAGGTATCAGAGGCATCTACGGCCTCCGTAGGGGGGGTGGGGGGTGGGGGGGGGGGGGGACTCCCACGGGTGCCGGTGGGTGCTGGGCTCCTCTCACAGCCAGCTCTGCGCGTACATGGCGGCCGCCGCATCGCCGTACGGTTGTCACGGCAACAGGCGTGCTGGGGGACAGGTCTTTGAGCGCGTAATTAACCGGCGCGGTTCAATTTGCCACTCATTAGGCAGGTGCGAGTAAACAGCCCGGTCGGCTTGTGGAAGAGGAAAATGAATCGAGATTTTTTTTTTTTCGTCTTTTGGGGTTTTTTTTTTTTCCCCCGCCTCTCCGGACTTTGACAGCGAGCTGCGTCGGTGCTCATTAGCAGAGATGCCAGCGGAGCCGGCAGGCGAGGGAGCAACACCTCCCACGGACTCGGTGCGGCTCTACGCACACGCGCGCGCACACGCAGCCTCGTGAGGGAGTATTTTCAGACCTGGCCGTGACTGGAAACGCCTGGCTCTGTGCCCCCGGCGTGTCGCAGCGTCTCACGTGAGTCGGACGCCTCGGCAAAAGCAGCGGCTCGCCCAGTCGGTGCGTGACACGGTGTTTTGACGGAGGCGTCGCGTGTCTCCGGCAGGGTTACCGGAGCAAGAAAAAGTGGTTCGGATGGAAAACAATCCAGCGTGCGACACCCTTTACGTCCCCTCTTGGCAACAGGCTATTTTACCGCGTGGATGTGCACTTAAAATGAAAGGGCAAACGGTCCCGTGGCCGGCCGAAAGGGCGCTCGGCTCTGATCCGCACTATGACTAATTCCTGGTTTGCATTATGCAGGCAATTAATTGTCCTTTTCATTTATTCAGTGTTTCGGAGGCTCTCCTCCTTCTCGACTGATCTTCCCCCGACCAGCCGCACAGATGCAAATTAGCCTTTGGCTTCCGTTTCCATGGCAACACTCATTAGGTAAAAGGTTGACTCTTGACTGCTGTTTGTGTACAGGAGGTGAGGCTCGCATGCTGGGGAGGCAACGCAATTCATTTGCGGATGAGCAAGTATTTTAGCCGGCTCGCTTTGTCTGTCTGTTTTTCCGTGTTGACAGTGTGTGTGTGATTGTGTGTAGTTCTTGGAGATGGGCCTATAATGGGCAGAATTAATCATTACCTGATCAAAGGGAAGGCTACCACACAGGCCAATAGGATTTGTGCTGCCCACTCCAAAGGAGGTGGCGAACTCTTATCATTTTGAGCCCAGATCTCATTTATTCGGCCGGTCGTTGAGAGCCGTGGCAAACTCGTGCTGATGGCTATGATTGTTCAGGAAAGTTATTATGATCTGCTCGGGAGGAGTGGCGCATTGGACAAACACGGTGTAATGAGAAGCACTCTCAGATTAGACTCTAATGGTCTCTGGGATAGAGATCACAAGGTCAGCGTCTCAGGGAGAACTCCGGAGAAACTTGCGGTCCTTATACCCCGCTCATCAGCGGAGCCGCGCGCCTCCCGCCATCACTGCGGCTCGCCCGCTCCTTATTACTTTGCCAAAGAGGCAGTGAGCCGCGGTGCGTACGGCAAATAGGATTAGTGTGGCATCCTGAAGCGTTTCAGGGTGGGAGACTGATGGAGCGCAGATGGGGAGTGTCAGCTCATCTGGGAAAAAAAGGGAAGGCCGGTCCAAAACATGGGAGCATGAAAAGATCACGGAAAGAGATTGGATTTCAAAACTGCAGGCGTGAAAACTACCTAGGGTCTGTGAATATGAATTTGAGAGATATTATCCCTCGTTTAGCGCCGTTCAGGTGTGATCGGTGCGTGGCAAAGCTGTCCCCGGTCTGTCAGGCACGGCTTCAGTGGGCTCCTGCAGTAACTGTCAGCTTTGATGGGAGCCTGAGTGACACAGATCTGCTCCGAAGCTGCCACTGCATTGATGTCACATCATCTGCAGGGCCGAGAGATGGTCTGGCAATTCCTCACTGCCGATGCAGGCTTTGATATCAGCCTCTTTCGGTGGCTCTGCAGCTTGAGATTAGTGGAGGACAGGCGGGCGCTTTGCTTCCCCCCAAACACAATATCAAATAGCCCCGGTTTGATGAAATCTGAACTTTAATGAAAAGAAGCCTAACGAGGAGAGTGGAGGGAGGCGGGAGGCGGTAATAATGGAAACGGGGAGGGGGTGGGGTGGGGGGCTCATTAATGGTGTGTATGTATGAGGCCCGAGGCAGGACACATGCCCCACCGTCCACTCCCACGGGGGGGACACTAATGACAAACATCCTGCCTCACAGTGGAGGAGACGCTGCGTGCATCTGCATCTGCTCCTTATTGTCGCCCTGCTTTTTTCTCGACTCCTTCTCTTTTCTGAGAAAAATCCCCCTGTCACACACTCACACACACACACACGCACACATACACACACACTACTACTACGGATACGCCGCTGCTGGGCCATGAAAGAGGACAAGCGCAGCCTGCACACATATTTTTCTTGCTCTGTGGTGGAAGCGCAGCAGCACAACCCCCCCTCCCCTCCTCCTCCTCCTCAACTTCCTTGTTGATAATAAATGAACGGTTCACCGTGTGGTCGTGTGTGTTTGTTGTACATGAATTATTCAGCGGAGTGTTTATGTTGTGTAGGAAATAAGGATCCAAGCGCTGCAACAAATCAGTAAGCTGTCCGGAAGATCGCAAGACAGAGCCGGGGAGACGCCTCAGCGCAATCTGCCTCCCTCTTGATAGTTCCACTTCATATCGTTAAACACAAAGCAGAGGCAAGAGACGCAAAGCAAAGGATCCAATGAATATCAGCAGCTTAGTGATTATGGACAGTACGGGACGGAATCAAATGCGAGTGGTGGTGGTGGTTTACAGAAATCAAGCCGACTTTCTTGCCAATAATGATGAAACTGAGAATCAACAGAGTGAATATTGGGACGGCCCGCTCATCTCGCTGATGAATCTGAGGTTGTAACAAGTGATTTAATCCAGTGGCCGGCAGAAATCTCAGCACTGTACGTTTCAGCAAGCCAAGCCATGGATATGTTGAAACATTTTCTTTATTCAGGTGTTTGAAGGTCCGAAAACAAAAGCGTTTAAGCTGTGGACTAAACGACAGCTGCTTTATGGACCGAGGATGAAAAAAATGCAATGGACTGGCAGGAGGAGCAGTGACTCTGACTGCACTCCAAGTTTAAGTTGGCTCAAACAACAGCAGTTTGGCGACGGGTTGGGGTGGAGGTCACTTCACCAGCCACAACTTCATGGGAGAGTGGCAGAGAACGGGACACTCTCATGACATCTCGGGGACTCTGGGGTCATTTGGAAATAAGGCTCTGGCCTCAGATGGGACTAAAACCGAGCTCTCTGGCCATCACACTGCATGCACATTTGGGACCGCAAGCAAAACCAGAGTGGAAGAGCGTACAATAAAATCAGATGTCGGGCATTTCGAGTTTGACTTGAGAAAGTGTGAGAAAGTTGCTCTATGCAGGCTGACTGAGCTGAGGTAGTTAGGTAGAAAAGAATAAAGCTGCGGTAAATCTCATAAGCACTCACACGCTCCTTTCAAACTCCCACTCTCCATCATTTTACCCACTTATGCCCAATAGATTTGCAGGGGTCTGCTGCAAACGCATACACACACACACACACACACACACACTCTCACACTCACAACTAAGGGTGATTTAGAGTCGCCGATCGTGGTGAGGTTCACGCTGTGAGGTAAAAGTGCTATTCACCGATCCACTGTGTCACCTCTCGTTAAGGTCACGGCATGAAAGCTCTCATTGTCCGAAACTCCACCTTATACGAATAACAACCCGGGTTAGTCCCCCTCAAACCCCCGATGATGTCGAGGCAAGTCTGGCACCATGAAGTAGGTTAAGTAAGGATAACGGTCGGTGAATTAAAAGCACATGAACAAATACTGCATGGCAGCGTAGCTGATTCCTGCCTGCTGCTGCTCCACTGATGCTCAGTGCCTTCAGTTCACTGTGACTATCCACGATGGCTCTATATTAACACACGCACACACACACACACATGCACACAAACCAGCGATGAGACAGTCAATACATGTATGTCATGAGATCTTTGCGTGTATTCCCTCTGGCCATTGTCGTTGCCCGTGTTTGTGTGACGAGCTGTCATTGCGGTGAGTTGTGGGACTGAGGGCCTGCAGCACTGCTGATATTCTTGTGTTTGTGTGTGTGTGTGTGTATGTGTGTGTGAGAGAGAAAGGGAGAGAGAGAGAGAGAGAGAGAGAGAGAGAGAGAGAGAGAGATGTGACGTCGCAAAGACAAAGAGCACAAAACAGAACCTGAAGCCGCCTTCGGGTGTCCTTGTCTGGCATTATGTCTTCAGACTTAGAGGGTGCTGATGAAAGAAAAGAAATATAAGGGACCATTCATTCAAAAACATCTCGAAAGATTCATTTAATCATTCAACATGTGATAATGCAACAGGGTGGGTCTTTGAAAGGATTCCGAGATCCCCCGTGGCATCTTCTCTATGTCCGTGAACTGGCACACCAATAAAATGACACAACAATAATGTGAAAAAATGACTACAGCTCTCAAAGTGGAGCCAGAAGATTGTCACTTTCAAATGCAGGTAAATAATTGGTGACAGTCTACGGTGACCCTGCAGTACCCAGATGTTCAGAGAAGAGATGTGGTGCTTTGCGGGGACCGACTCGGTTATTATCTGCCCTATTCTGCATTATTCTAATGTAGGCTGTCTCTAAAAATACCCTGATAATAATAGAGTCACTCTCTCCCGGCCTTCATCTCCCTTTCATCTCTCTTTTCTGATAAAAGCCACCACGTTGAGGATGCGCTACGACAGTGCCCTCTGTTGGTGAAACATCATAGCGTAACAACAAAAAAAAGGGAAATACAATGCATCAATTCACAAGCATTTATTTAGTCAGAAACACTACAAAGAGTCCGTCTTAAATTAAGCCTCATGAAGTGACAAATACAAACAATATGTACAGTGCGCCGCTCTCGGCGAGTAAACCTCCGTCTGCATCTGCGCGCGATCACGCTCCGACAGACGCGTCCCAGGTCAGTCTTTCAAGTGGGTTCCAGGTGCGTTGCAATACTCCAGGCCGCGTCGGCAAAGAGCGAGTCAAGTTCAGTCCAAACAGCCGAAAAGCCTCTCGTTGCGTCCCTGCAGGGTGACTCATCGCTCCCAGCCCAGTGGGCCGCAGTCGAGAGTGGGGCGGGCGGGGAGGGGGGCCTCAGCGCCCGCAGAGCGAGAGAGTGATGCAAAATTAATATGCACCAAGGTGTGCTTCATTTCCGCCAGGTGTAGTCCAGTCTCCCTGTAAAAGAACTCTCAGTTTCATTGGCCTACTCCTCCCGCGTGTTCTCGACGCAATACACACGGTCATCCACACACGTAAACCTATTTCTTCATGATTCTGGTGCGTGGCCCTTTAATTGCTCAGCTTCGTTATTAACAATTCTCGCTTTGAATATAGTGAGCGTCGATCGGCCCGGGCCTAGGTAAAGCTCACCATGCATGGATTAAAAAAAAAAAAAAAAAAAGCCAAACAGAATAACTGCATCGCTACCGTACATTTCATCCTAACACATACCTTATATATATATATATATATATATATATATATATCAAGTCACATGAATCACCGACCCCGCTACTGCCGTGTCCTGTGAGATATTCATGGTGCGTTTATGGTGTGGTGAAAAGTGTGGCACTGAATCAAAGAGTGTTGTTACTTTTCATGACAGAAAAGCGGAGGTCCCGTACGAAACATTCATCACCTCAGACAGAAACTGCTGTGAACCGCTGTCCCCGCGACACTCACTCTACTGGCTGACGTCCCCTACGTTTAGCGTCGGCTGTTCTGACTTTTGGATGGATGACGGGTGCGCTCCATTGTGTACCGCTGTGTTGCGTTGTACTGGTGTGGCACCGTGTCGCGGTACGTCGTCTTGAGCGGTGGTTAGAGCCGGAACAATTAATCATTTGATGGCCAAATAAAATAATCTATGATTGTAACAATCGATCAGTCGATTCAGGCATCTTTTGGGGATTGATTTGAAGAAAACAAGTCAAAATTCTCCGATCTCGGCTTCTTAAAAGTCACTATTTTCCGATGTCTTTACTTTCTGGGACAGAAAATGGGATGTCTTTTGGGAGAGGGATGAAGTTAAAGGCATTTAAAGACCCGGTTTTGCCCTCTGCGAAAGAGACATGTAAGTAATTTTCACTGTTTTTAGGTCGTTTTGGAAACCGAACAACTAATCGATCGAACGTTTGTTGCGGCTCTGGGTGCGTGTCGTGTAGAGCATGTGTCTGGTCTGGGCTGTCGGGGCACGGACGCGAGGACCCTCCACCGGGTCCCCCTCCCTCTCTCTCTCTGTCTGTCTCCCTCCCTCTCTCTCTCTCTCTCTCTCTCTCTCTCTCTCTCTCTCTCTGTCTGTCTGTCTCCCTCTCTCTCTCTCTCTCTGTTATCTCCCAGGGCAGCGCGGGTCGCGCGCCGCCGCGCGCCGGGCTCCCTCAGCCGGAGTCGTCCCCGCTCGCCTTGCCGCTGTCCTCGGGCTCGTCCGCCGTGCCGCTGTCCGACTCCTCCTCGATGGCGAGGCGCGTGTCCGCGGACGAGCACAGCGAGCTCACGCTGCTCTGCTCCGCGCACAGCGCGCACGCCAGGGGCGACGGCAGCGCGCCCTCCGGGTGCGCGCTCCGCCCGAGGTGGTTGCCGTGGTGACCGCAGAAGGGTGGCGGGGGCGGCGCGTGCGCGTGCGCGGGGCGAGGCCCGGGCCAGGTGAGGCTGAGCTTCCTGGGGAGCGCGCCCCACTCCCGCTGCTCCTCCTCGTGCACGAGGCGCGTGAAGATGTTGACCCTGCGCTTCTCGCGCCGCTTGGAGCGGAAGTAGCCCAGCATGATGCCGCACAGGAACACGCCGTAGAACGACATGACGATCAGGATGTACAGGGAGGCGTTGCCGTCGCTGGCGTGCGCCCGCTCCTCGGCGCTGGCCTTCGTGCGCAGGGGGAGGATGAGGGGCGGGGCTGTGGAGTTGTCCAGGTGCTCCATGGTCTTTAGTGCAAGGTCAGCGAAGTGTCCTGGAACAAAGGGGAAAGGGCACCTGTGAACGTCCGAGCAGTTTTCACGCTTTCGGCACATCAGCCTTTGAGCGAATTCTGCTGTGCAAAGTAATGGTAAAGTTTTTTTAAAAAGTTTGGAAAACTTAAAAATTTCATAGATCTCTTGAGGACATGGTACGTTGGGAAAAACAAATTTGTTATATAGCAAATAATAATTTAAGTATAATGCACATACAAAATGTATATGTACGTAGGTATGTATTTCAGAAGTTCCAGACTATGAGCGAAAGATAGCAACAGTTGTGAGAGTAGAGTGCACAAACTGTGGTGTGCAGAGATTATGGTGGTCCATCAGTCTGTATGATTTATTAGGTGTGTGGCTGGTCATTTACTATTATATCCACTTTGATGGATTGTAATTTCCTGCACATTAACCCGACAACATGACCAAAGCAGACACAAAAATTAGTGATCAGTACTGACCAGAATTTGCATTGATTCTTTAGTCCTAAATTTAGGCATTTCTGAACTTTTTGTGTTAAAGACGGCACTTGTCAGTCGCTACGAGAAAAGTTTCCATAACTTCTCACCGTCAATTAAGCTTGTTTAAAACCAAAGGACCATTGAACGGGGTCTACTCACCAAACTGAAGAGTTAAGTCTCGTGTGAAAACACCCCTGCCCGTGGCTTCGTTCAGCTCTGCGGGGCTTTGGCAGCAACGTCTCACTTATATGCAGTCCCTGAGCTGCATCATGAGTCACGTGACCGGGGCAGACTGTAAGACGAGTCCTGTGTGTATGCAGGGGAGCTGAGGGGACGTAATGTTAAAAAAGAAAAAAAACACAACGAGGAAGCTTTTTTAACATTTTCACTGCATCCGCCGGGATCCGATGAAATCATTGGATTCCCACGAGTATATTAAACTGGCGAGCCTATCACAGAAACTACTGGAGTACAACGGAGGCCAGCCTCGCGGGAATGTGATGGAAAAATACAGTTGCAAAAAAAATAAAAAATAAAAAAATTCAACGCAAGGAAACTTGTCACTGTCACAGTCTGTCACGCTGTCAGAGCTCATGAAGATGCACTTCAGGCAGTACCAGTAATACATATGCATGCCCCCCACCAGTAATACATGAAAATGTACTTATCCCAGTCAGTAAAAGTCCAAAAAGGCTTTTATCACCAAAATCCAGTCTTAATCTGTGATGTATCATCTTGGATGGAATCATTAGTGTAGCAACTGCTATCATATATATACTGTAAAAACAGTTTAATTCAGTGGTTCCCAGTTGGGGATGTGGGCCAAGATGAGGATAAGGGTGAGAAGTAAAAACAGGGTTTTAGGCTTTTACAAACTAGAGCTGCAACAAGGGATCAGTTGATCAACGATTGATCGACTAATAGAAAAGATAATCAACAAGTGTTATGATAGTCGATTAACCGATTTAAGCATTTTAAAAAAAAATGAGAAGGATCTAAAGAAATTAAGTCAATGCTCCCCGGTCTCAGCTTCAAAAAATGTGACCATTTTCTGGTTTTCTTCAGCCCCTGATGACAGAAAATTGAACAAACTGACAATCGGGAATAATTTACAGATTCATTCCAAACGACCAATCAATTAATCAAGAAAATGATCCACAGATGAATCGACTGCCACGTTGATAAGATCTGAATTGCATTGGCTTTGTTGTTCCCAACAAGGTAAAATGTGAACTTTTATGCTTATCTTTTCCGTTTTTGTCTTTGAAAAACAACTAACCAAACTATTACAATGTCAACACATTTGAGCTACCTCTATTCCTATTCGCAGAAACCTCAGTTTCCACTATTAGAAACTCATAACACTTTAACGGGATATCACTTTCACCGGCACACGTCGTCTTTTTGCTGGATCGTTGCTCTTGTACTGAAACCGTCCAGCATGAGCTCGCAGTGATTTCTGGGTCACTCGGAGGGTGGCTTCTCGTCTCTAAAGAAAACATTCATTTCACAGTCTGACTCATCTGCTCCGTTTCCAATGGACGCGGCCAAGGATCGGCCTACGAACCCTGAGAATTTACACCTCGATATCGTAATACATGGCTGAATTGAATTAGACGCATGGCTCGAATTGAATTACTGGAGGCAGCAGACATAAATAAATGTCATCATCTGTCTGTCTTCTGGTCTTCACACCCAATGTGGCACATGTTCCTGAAACAGGAGGATTTCGCAGCAGATATGTGACATCTTTTCCGATAAAACATCAAGCTACCTCTCCACGTAGACCAAACACAATCTTTATTTACTTCATTTGAGCATCCGTCCAAAGGCAAATCACGAATAAATAGCGGGATCCACGTATTGTTACAGGGTAGGCGCAGGGTGCAGAGTGGAGCTCCAGAAACCGCTGGATGGTCACCATGTTAAAATAGAGGCTATGCACGTGCCGATCACGGCTCCACAGAGGACGTCAGAAAAACAGTCGGGGGTTAGAAAAGTCCGGCTTGAGGGTCACAGGCGGAGGCAGCAAGTGTCGCACAGTGAGGGGTGCCGGGGCCAGCTTGTTCCAACACAGAAACACACGAGACAAGGCGCTTTCTTTGGGATCCAAACAACTCGAGGGTCACGGCAGTCTTAGCGGTTCCTTCGACGGCCCAGGTTATGCTCGTCAGGCTCTGCACGTGAAGACTTTCTTGTCTCTCTGACACACAAGCAGAGCTTTTCCCCGAGAGCCACGAGGAAAGCCGTCCGAAAAACTGCTAAGCGTGCAACTTCACAAGTCAATGTTTCCGGTCCACCTGTAAACGCACTCATAGGAGCTCTGCTATGGTGGTCGTTTTGACGTTAGAATTTAGGCCTGACGTTGTCCCCAAGTGGAGGATACAAGGAAATCAGGTTTGCTCTAAGATGAATAAAGGTGGAGCTGAATTTCGTCTGTGGCAAGTGACATTTTTCTCATCAATGCACTTATATCGCCTTCATTGACAGCAACAAATAAAATGTTGAGAAACTCAAAATCGGGACCAAGCATCAAACATTGTTCCTCTAGTGTCAAGATGATCTACTGTGTAGAGTTTAAAGTGCTAGTATAACCTGCAGCAACTTCGCTCGTGTTCCTACCACTCGGAGAGAGAGAGAGGAGAGGATTTAGTGAGGTGTCACTAAATCCTTCTCGGCCATTTCTTCAGGTCTAAAGCTCTGAACAGAACCTGCTCCAGATCAGTTAAGGTGTGCAGCTGCAAGCCAACGTGGCGATTTAGCCAGTTTTAACGGCCTGCTTACCCCATTATCTGACTTCAGAGCGCGGAACTTCAGGTTCGCCACACAGGGCACTTGTTCAAGTCTGCTCATTGTACAAGCAGCGCCCCCAGGTCCTACGATCGTCACGTCCTGTAGTCGACCGCCTTATCAGGACAGGAATTGAACCTTCTCTCTGTATCACACCGTGATTTATCAAATGTGAAAAACCAAATGAACCCCGGTGTGTGCACACCGTGGTCTACACGGGACATAGGGTCTGTCCTCTCTTGACACACAGAAATAAAATGGGCTGGCCAACAGTGCACGTTTCTGTTCCTTTTGATCGTTGTTGTCATTTTCTTGAAAAGAGGACGGAGACGCTCGTATTGGGGACTTAAATGCAAAACCTTCTCGGCCCGGCCGTGACTTGGCACCAGCCCGCTTTCGCATGCCCTCAGATGACTTTGTGCTCTCGGGACCATCAGCATGTGCCGATGGGAGAGACGTCCAGCGGCCGTGGGTGTCGCAGTCCGCCCGCGGGTGGGAGACAAAATAAACCACTGGCAGAGCTCAAAACATGTGACAGAAGAGAAGAAGAAGAAGAAGAAGAAGAAGGAGGAGAAAAAAAAAGAAAACCCAGGAACAACAGAACTGACCGTCTCCTGACCCGCAGGAGGAAAGAATCTCGAGCTCTTAAAAGAGTTTAAAGGAGTTCAGAGGAAACCAATAGATCGTTCGGTGGCCTGCCTGGCGACAAACCGGTCGGTGGCACCTGAGTTGCTGCCGCGGCTCGCACAAAGAGCTCAACAGACACCATCGGCGGGCGCACGTCTGTTTCATAACTCACATCTGGAACAGTAAACGCACACACACAGACGTCATGCACCTGGGCAAAGGGGGGAGGGGCAACGGCGGACGTCCTCGACACTTTATCCTTCAGTACAAATTCAAGTAAAAGCTGCTTCCATGATGGGGAATTTGTAAAATTCTATCCGTACTTTGTGCAAGAGGAGTGTTTGGAGTTACCACAGGTTGCTCATGTTTGTGGACTCTGTGTGTGTGTGTGTGTGTGTGTGTGTGTGTGCACGGGAAAGCAGATAAAGGTGCTGGGAGTGTTCAGAGTCAAGTGTTGGTCTGTGCTTCGAGCGTGGCTGCCGCTTGGCCGCTACTTCCCGCCGTACATCCTCTCGATGTCGTGCTGGTAGCGCGTTTTCAGCTCCTTGCGTTTCAGCTTGAAGGCATCCGTCACCAGTCCCGTCTCGGGGGTCCAGGGATCTGGGCTCAGGCAGATCTTGCGGGGGATCTCAAAGCGCTCCAGCTGGGCTGCAACAGATGAGGACAGGGTGTTGACTCGTCTCGGCCTCGACCACCGGGAAGTTCTGCCCAAGCTTTGCTTGGTGCCCCTCCTCACCTGCCAGAGCCGCTTCGGTGAGGACCTTGAGGACCAGCTCCTCCATGGCTTTGTTGGTGCACAGATCCTCCCACGCGCCGCGGATGCTGTACTGCTCAGCCAGAGCCTGGAGCTGCTTCTGATTGGGCACCACGAAGCCAATCACATACGTCTCGTCGCTGTGTGAGTGGGAGGCAACAACAGGGGTGTCAAAGGCAAGGAAAAGCAGTTATTCATCGGCACCGGCAGCTCATTGTTCATCTGACAGGGCAGAGACCACGGATTTTTCTCTGGTGAGATAATTCGCCATAAAAGGCAATGGGAAGAGCAGAAGCTGGAGCAAAGTGTTTCTTTCACCACATGACCACAGGCCACAGAAGTGCATTTCACTTCCAATTTGAATTTATTCCCAATCAAAGTGGAGAGGTGGAATCATTTCGGTTTTAGAGGTGGAATCATTTTGGTTTTGGAATCCGAGGTGGAATCATGTCGGTTTTATTTCACCAGTATTCATTAGTGGAGTAAGACAGAACTGGTGTATGGAATGTGAAAATTACAAAGTCAAATCTACATTTTTGTGTTTTATTACAGTTTACTTCAGCAGTCCTCGCAAATACAGCTGGCTGCTGGCTCTCCAGAGCGACTCACGAGGCTCCAGCTGACTTTGTCTGTCTGTGCAGCATTCTGTGTATATAGCGTAATCTAAACGTTTTCAACTAGAAAATGTGACCTGCAGCAGCTGCAAAAGACTGTGTGTGTGTGCGTGTGTGTGTGTAGTATGTACCATCTTAACAACTCTGGATGGTAGGAAGGTAACCAAATATAGTTGCAAAAGTTTACATACCAATGGAAAAAGAACAAAGTCAGCATTATAAATCGCTCTGTGAAATCTGTGTACACAGATCGCCTGTGACTCATGCGCAGCATCCTGCTGATTGCTGGGCTGCTTTTTCTCCTGTCATGCTTGGAGTGCTTATTGTCAAGCAGCAGCCCCGATGCTTTGGTTCTGTGGAAGTTAGCCTTTTCCTGTTCATGTCTCACAGGATAAAAGATCGCTCGCCCACTGG
Organism: Karalla daura; assembly: GCA_029224185.1. Lineage (NCBI taxonomy): Eukaryota > Metazoa > Chordata > Actinopteri > Chaetodontiformes > Leiognathidae > Karalla > Karalla daura. Next base: position 4,816,966 of record CM055198.1, read on the forward strand.
ATGCCTTTATAGCTTTGCTGCTACACACACACCTGTTGGCGTAGACGCAGATGTTGTCGACCAGGGGGCAGCTCTTCAGCATGGCCTCCACTTTCCCAAGCGAGACGTACTCCCCGGCCTGGAGCTTCACCAGGTCCTTCTTACGATCTGGAAACAGAGCAGAGAAACCAGCCTGTGGAGACATGTCCGACGCTGTTCACCCATGCAGACAAGTTTGTGTGTCCTAACAAACAGAGAGTTAACTTGGAAGTAGCCACTTTGCAGTGACGCGGGTATGACCAGCGTTATCTATATTCTGGAGAAAAAGAAGCGATTCTGGCTGACTTAAGTAAACAAGGACTGCGGGGTAATTCTGGGAAGTGAGCTACAATCTGATTTGTTAAAAGGTTTGCCGCCAGACTGATGGATGCAAGCTGGGCAGCAAGGTTGTTTGGAGGAAATCCAGGAATCTGGGGCACAGTGTTGATCAGTTGTGCTTTTGATGTGGCGGGGCAGATTAGCCCGTCCGGTGCTCTGCACCTACAGTACACAAAAACCAGCCACGTGACACCCGATGCCTATTAAAGGGCCGTCCCTCCGTCCACCTCTCCTCACCGATTATCTTCAGGCATCCGTCCTTGTGGAACTCCCCGATGTCTCCCGTGCAGAACCACCGCTGGCCGTCCCCGTCGACAAAGAAGTCTCCCTGGTTTCTGGCCTCGGTCTTGTAGTACCCCATGGTCACGTTGGGGCCACCCACCAGAATCTCTCCTCTGGGATGCGGCCTGTCGGTGCTGCGGTAACCACCTGTGCACCAACACAGACGCAAACTGCGATGAGGCTGATTCTCCCGATTCGTCTGCACGGCGATTTCAATGAGGAAAGAAAAAAAAAACAACAAAGATACAAATCTGACAGCGTGTTTACTCTCGACCCCGTTTCTGCTCCGTGAGCCAAGCGAGCCATAAACCAAACTTGATATGTATCAAGATCGGACGGAATGCAATAAAAACGAGTTATGATGCGTTACGCAAAAGGAGGGAAGATGTACAGGAGTGGGGGGGGGCACAAGTGAGCTTCCCTTACAAGGTTACGGACCGGCTACAGGGACCGCTCCTGAAACGCCTCACTGGCCTGGGAAATGATGAATGCTAGATGGATTGGTGCACTGAGATGAGTGTGTGTGTGTGCGTGTGTGTGTGTGTGGGTGTGCGTGCGTGACAGCTGACGCACGAGAGAGAAAAGCAACAAGGACTGATGTGTGCCCTCGCGAGTCCACGTGACTCTGTATCATTTCATCATCAATTTGATGTGTCATGTGTGAGTGTGTGTGTGTGTGTGTGTGTGTCATACTCACCCTCCACCCAGTCTTTGAGCTTGATCTCACAGCAAACCAGTGGCCCTCCCACTCTCCCAGTGCTGTAATCCCACACTGCAACACACACACACACACACACACACACACACACACACACACACACACACACACACACACACACACACACACACACAAACACACACATCGGATCAGGATGCACACCAGCATCAAGGAATGACATTTATCACCATAGCAACATGACCTCACTTGTTCCCTTGCCATGGAAACCTCATCCCCCAAGGAATGTCCACAGAACAGTGTTTTCCTGGCTCGGACGAGCGAAGGGTGGCTCTGCTTGGTTTAGTCTGCCTGGGAACGGCCGGGAGTGTTTCCCTGATCTGACACATGTGTGTGCAAGGAAAGCCAGCAGATCCGCTCCCGGGTTCAAAACAATGAGGCCGTTCGTGTCACGTTATTGTCACGGATGAGAGTGGCATGCTTTTTTCACCAGACGGTGCCAGTAAACCATGGGGGTTTTCCAGGGGAGTCAATCTGGTGTGTTTCGTTTCCGAAAAACGTTCCCATCCCATTTTAATAGCGACGTAACAGAGCTGGGGCCTTCGCTAAACAGAAGCACACGCCGCCACTCCCGCCGCTAATGTTGATTTTTCCAGCCAGTGTCTTCATTTTCAAAACAGATTACTTTACTCCCTTCTTTGCTTGCTGCAACCCACGCACCATATATCAGCTAATTGCTTTCCTCTCAACGAGTCTCCCATCCCCGCTGTAAAGCTCCCCCTCCCCGCTTCGTCCACTCCCACCGCTTCTCTTCTCTGCCCGTGGGCTGTGAAATGATTTTCTGAGCGGCTCTGCTCAACTTTTTCCCGTCAATTCGTCTTCATTTCGATCTCAATCTCGGCCTATTTAAAAGCCAGTCGTTCCCTTTTATATCACGCTGTTCTCCACGCTGAGCGATTGCGGAGAAACGCGGCCGTGTTGTATCTTTCGGCCCTTCGTCCATGAATAAAATCTGGCCTCAGGTCAGAGTGTTTTGGGCCCCACAAGTCAGTGAGAGGGATTCCTGGTACCGTTCGTCACGTTTGGTCTGTCTCACTGCCGCTTACGTTCGCTGATGGTCCCGGCGCCGCAGGTCTCGGTCAGGCCGTACCCCTGTCCCACCGGGCAGCAGAAGCACACGTTCATGAAGCGCTGTGTGGCGGCAGAGAGCGGGGCGCCACCCGACAGCAAGACCCGAGTCCGACCCCCGAGCAGAGAGCGCACTTTCTTGAACACCAGCCTGGGCGGATGAAGAACGGGGCAGGCGCAGACGTTGAAAACACGGTGGGGAAAAAAAGAGCAGAACTGCCACAGGCAGGACTACCCACTTGTCACACAGCGGAGTGCTGTATCCTTTGGCGAGCTGCTCCAGCTTGTAGTTGTACGCCAGGATGAAGAGCGTTCGCTGGACACAGTTCATCTCCTCCACCTTGGTCATCACGTTCTTGTAGATGCGATCCATGATCTCCTGCAGCCAGGTGAGAAGGTGGGCGGCGAAGGACGGATGTTAATGAAGAAAATACGAGAGGAGAACACGTAAGACAAAAGATTGAGGCAGGACAACTAGACCTAACTTTAAATATAGAGAAAGATTTGAGCGTAGTTGTCTCTCTCTGAAGATATGAAGTGAATTACTATATTTCACCAGGTTTGACGGATAAATGAATCCATGTACAGCCCCCAAATGTGTGGCACAGCCAGAGCTCTGACGGGTTAAAATGCACATTTATCTCAGACCCGGATCAGAACTTCTATATACAGAGGCTACAGTTCAGATGTGCCTAATTTCCATGACTTGTTTACAAATTTATGAAAAAACGGAACTGGCAAGGACGCACTTGTTCCTGGGTTATTAAAAACAAAACAAAAAAAACCTCAAAACAAATGTAGTTAGCTGTGTGGAACACGTGTCCTTAAATTTGGTTGCATAACAACAGAGCTCCCTAATGGTTTACACACAACAAGTGACCTATAAAACAAGATGGAAAGCAAAGTGAACCCCAGTGAACCTCTGGACGGATCTGCGAAAAACAGAAGACAGCGACGGGAGTCTCCTTCCACTTTGTGGGCAACGGAACGGACTTGAAACTGTAAAAACCCGTCTTTGAAGCTTGGTCAAATCCGAATCCTCCACTCCTCTGGGAAGAATAAGAATGTGGGACGATGGATTCATTTGATTAATGGAGTTAAAATGGACCGGTAATTTCAGCGCCCAACAGACTTATGTTCACCTATGTCCATGAATGTTTGGGTGTGTGTCCTGCACTGAGCAAAGCACTAAGAGATCATAATTCATGTCAAAGTAAATAAATAATACTATATTTTAGCACTTTTACTATGACTTAAAAGTAATAAGAGACAAACTCTTGGTTAATAGGCTAGCAATGGTAAACTATAGATGAATGTCAAACGTACAAAGAGCACTACGAGTAATAAGAGGGACTTGATGGCAACAGGTCTGGGCCAGGACCGGTAATATCAAAAGAAGTGATTTTGCTCGATGTCTTTCCTTTCTGTTTTAGTTTCTTTCCTCCTCAGAGGGCCTAGTGGACAGATCTGAAACCCATAGTGAAAGAAAAACCCTCATCGACCAAATCAGCGGCGTCTTCAAAAGCTGGATTCATAGTTAAATGGGTAAAAGGTCACAAACAAAGAAATAAAAAAAAATTCTGGTCACTGTGTGTGCGTGTTTGCGTGTATGTGTGTGTGTGTGTGAGAGAGAGAGAGAGATAGAGAGAGAGAGAGAGGGGCCGAAGCGGTGAGAGAGGAAGTCGGCACAGGATTCATGCGGCAGTGCGCTGTCATATCACAGCAAACAATTTGTATGTGTGTGTGTGTGTGTGTGTGTCGTGGGGATAACCACATGGGGCTTTCTCACGTTCTGTTTACAGCTGTGAATGGTTCCAGACACTGGGGCCCTCTGCCCTTTACACTACGACCACTGGGAGATGGGGGGAGGGTGGGGGGTGGGGGGGGTGGAGTAGAGTGGATGGGCTGTGGGGGGTGGGGGGGGGGCTCAGCCCATGGTGTGAGAGAGATGGAGCCTTGGACTACATGCGGTACAGTCCAGCTGAGAAATGTGCTGACCTCAGTTTTATGACCGTAAAACGTATTGGTATCGCCGAATGGCAACAGTGGCTCAACGTTGAATCAAAGGATCACAGCGCTCTGTTTTCTGCTACCTGCGTGGTGAAAAAAAAACCTTCGTTTACTTATTCACAACTCGGCCGCGCGCTCTCTATTCTCACATCCTCTTGCCAAACCGCGCATGTTTCACCCAGCCCCTGCCGACCCCTGAGATTCCACTGCTGACCGCGGTCTGTCCAGCGTTGTGACACTGCTGAGTGATGCAGGGGCCGTCACACCCGGGCCAGCCGGACTCTATCTGCACGCCGACACACAACATGTGACCAAACGCCATTTTCCAGCTCGAAGGGAGAGGGTCGGGGTGGCTTGACGTACCGGGACGGCTGCCATCAGGGTGGGCTGCAGGACGCTGGTGTCTCCCTTGCTTCCCTTCTTGATCTTGGTTGACTTTGGGTGAGACACGGAAGCGACAGTGAGCGTACTTGTATAGGTTTGACGCTTCTCATTTATCCCAGGGCTCCTGCTAAATACTTAGAAATGATTTCTTGTACAAGCTACACACACACACACACACATGTACGTATATATATTCTACAATTCTATTTTGTAGCTTGTACATATACATATATATATATATATATATATATATATATATATATATATATATATATATATATATATATATATATAAACACACACATACCTGGTCAGCGAGTGTCTGAGGTGAGGAGTAGCCGATCCTGCAGCCATGAGACACGCATACGAGCTCAGCGCTGAGCTCCAGTACGTGGGCCAGAGGCAGGTAGCCGATGTACGTGTCCTCCTCACTGTGAACACAAGGAGACTTCAGTAGCTGTCAGCGAATTCAAGGAGCCACCCTCTCTGTAACCACCGCATACAAATCGAGACGATCTCGATCTCCTGCCCACGTACCGCTTGGATTTATCTGATGGATTCTGCAAATTCTATAGAGTCTCATTTCCACCAACGTGTGTGTGATTCAAGGCACGCAGAAAGACAGGGTTTACAGGGTCATGTTGCTGTTACTTAATACTTACAGGAAAGCCATCAGTTTGAATGAGTTTGTAACGCGCGGAGGCTCCTTAACCCCCATTCATGTCACTCTGACTCCCATCCTGCCAGGGCCTCTCCCCCCCTACTCATGGTGAACTCCCTCCCCTCTCAGTTTCCTCTCACCCCCGTCTCCGGGGAGTAGGCTTGAGTTTTTTCTTTTTTTCTTTTTTCTTTTCGATGTAAACACCGATGTTGTATGATGGTGATAGCTGGCTGACTCAGACATGCGCACGTGTTCGGCTGACTCGGGCACGTCCACTCAAGAGGCCCATCCAAAACGAGAGCCCGGCTCATTCCCCCCCAGGCACGAAGCAGCGCCGTCACACAACCTCCAGCCAGTGGAACGGCCGATAGGAGGGATTTACGGTACTCAAGGGCTCCAGTGAACTGCAATTCAAACTACTTGTTGAAGTGCACAGAAGCACTCAACTTGGGAGACTTTCTCACCATCGATCACCAGAGAACGGCAATCGGGAATAGACTTTGCATGGTGAACCGAAACAAACCAGGATAGAAAATCCACCCCACAATGTTCAAGCTTCTCAGACGTTGGCTGCAAAGCCATACAAACGGCCGGGATGGCGAAAGTCATATTCAGAGGCGCTGCCTACCACAGGTTGGGGATCCTCTCCGCCATCCCCGTGATGCCTGCGATGATGTTGCTGTGGGAGATCATGACGCCCTTCGGCACGCCGGTGGATCCGCTGGTGTACATGATGACCGCGATGTCCGAGGGCAGCGGCCGAGTGCGCTCGCGTGCCGCTGCAACGTGAACAGAGGCGACTCAGGCGTGTGTTTCACGGGGCTGTCCGACCGCGGGCGCGCACGGAGGACGGAGACCGAGAGGTGACAGCAACGGGACGCGGGCGGACGCATCCTCGGGATGGAAGCGATAGCCCCCGCGCGTTCCGCTTGTGGTATGCATGCAAGGTAAACAAATGAGATAAAAGATCGCCCGGTGGGTGTCAGAGGCCAGGGAAACATTTAAAAGTGTCCGTAACTCAATAGAGGCTGCATAAAAGTTCACACACACACACACACACACACACACACACACACACACACACACACGGATGGAAAATAGTCATTTGTGCCAATTGGGCATGTCAGGGAGTTAGCGTCTGGCTGTGCGGTCCGAAGGAACATCACATCCTTCATCCTCCTGACTCTCTTGCTCTTCCCGCTCTCTGCTCCTTTAATGTGCCCCGTCTTAAATCTCATCTTTTTCCACATTTTCCACATGTGCAGACCAAAACAAAAACAAACAGGTCAGTCATATGTACCAGATGTATAAATAACCGTGGAATACATTTGCGAGGCGCTTTGAGATGTCTCACCTCTGTCCCATTAAACCCCTGTGTAACAGAACAGAACACTATGTCTAGCTGCTGTGTCATCTTATTGTCCATCCATACAACAGGTACTGTGCTCGGCTCGGCTCCATGGTTGACGCCTAAGTGTGAGGGTCTGACTGCACTGCTCTAAATGCCTTGGTTACATTTGAAAGAAGCCATGCCCAGATGGTTTGCCACCATTTCTATGCAATGTAACATGAAAATATCTTGTCTGGAACGATACAAATCCTGCAGTACCTCCGAAGGGAATGATGATACTGCCCCTTTAAGCTAAAACAATGGCAGATTTGGGATGTGAGAGATGCATCTAACTTCTCTTAGATGCATCTCCCTCATCTCTAAGCAAGATGTTTGATCATGGCATGCTCCGGAGAACGAAGCAGGGGGCGACGTGCAGGGGGCGACGTGCAGGGGACGTAAAGGAGAGGAATAGGGAGGTGGAGGGCCTCCCATCTTCCTCCTCCTTCCTCTTCCTCAGATACGAGTCATGTAGGGAGTGTGTGTGCTCTGAGAGTTGATGTCATGTGAAGTTAACAGAGCTGTGTGTAAACATGACCCTCCCCTATATCCCGGCACTCCGTCCTCCCCTCCTAAATCGACTTCCTCCTCTCTTTATCTGCACAGGACACCGGCAGCCCCGCGCTGCGCCGGGTCAACCGGTTCAAGGGGCCACAATAAAAAGGCGCGGAGGGGGTGAAGCCTCCTCCTCGTCCATCCGATCCACTAAGTGAATAAGCGTCGTATCGGGCTTAATCTGACACAGATGTGAGCGCTTCCTCATTCACATGACCCATTGGGACCGATACCAATCCGCCCCCACCCTCCAACCCCAGGAAAAAACCCCACCACCATGTCAATCTCAGTTTGAGAGGGACTCACTTTAAATAGTTTCATAGAGTGAAACGCACAAACATTGAGATACTTAAGTAGAGCTTTCTGAAGGCAGATGTACTTGCTGGATATGTAGACAATGGATTATTCACTTGCGTTGGGTGTATAAAAATGTACATGCATAAAAGTAACAGTTCACCTCTCGTATAACAGCTGAAAGGCCACCTTATGGCCACTGAAAAACTCTTTAGCACCCTGTTGGTGGTATTACCTGTCACAATTCAGCAACTGTCCCACTGGCATGTCACTGTTGTGTTGACCCCTTGTTTACAGGCTTACCATTCTCAGGCCTGGCTCCCAGCTTCTGGACAGCAGCCATGTTGTGGACGCTGATGCCACGCGGATATCCAGGCCACGAGGTCGGCGTGTTATCCACTACAACGATGTGCTGCAGCCTCGGAACTTCAATTAGGATAGCCTGGCGCGCGCACACACACACACACACACACACACACACACACACACACACACACACACACACACACACACACACATACACACACAGACAGACAAACACACAGACAAGCATGGATAAGCATGCGAGTGTTGCATACACATCAGCGCATGATGAGAGCCAGGTTTCTACCAAGACAAGAAGCACACACATCCTATTCATCAGTGTCTGGGCTGAGAGCGGATGTGTGAGAGGGAGCAGAGGCAATGTTTATTGCACCTTGATTAAGGAAGAGAGAGAAAGAGATGAATTTCCAAAGCATCGTTTATATTCAGGGACTGAACTCGTCTTAAACAGTCCTCTTACAGTCCAGCCCTTGTTTTATGGCTCCGTGGTCAGACACTCTCTGGAGGATGATAAGGGCCTCAAGGCGGACGATGTTGATACTGTTGTTCTGGTTGTGCAGATGGATCGGTGATGGAGAGCAACATAAATTCATTCTGACATTATCTAACTAGAGTTAATCAGGAATTGACAAATGGGATGAAGGCATACCTTTGGGACTTTTTGAAGTATTGTTTATTTAACAAAATGCATGCTTCAAGGGAGGGTTTATGGGTTTTTCAGGGTAAACACTACAGCACTGTGGCACGTGTATATGCAAGTGTGTGTGCATGTGTGTGTCAGTGTATTCTGACCTTGAGTCTGCTCTCCAGGAGCTCTCTGCTTGTGATGATGTGGGTGACCTGAGTCTCATTCAGCCCATGAGCGATGGCTGGACCTCCCAGTGTGGAGTAAAGGGTAACCACTGTAACACACAGGCAAAGATGTCGCTGTTATCGCCACCCACTCGAACGACTGATTTCTTTTGTATTTTCAAACAACGGTCACGTGACAGAGTGACAGCACATATATTTAACGCATATACCTGTATGATAGATCACACAATGTAGTGAGTGTTACATGAATATTAATTCGATGTAAGGAACCGTTTCATATGATCTGCTTTATCATGAACAGCATGGCATCTGATACTACATATCATCAATATGCATCATCTTCATTCTCCAGTTTCTTGACATAACAGAGCAGCACCATCTAATTAGAACACAGACAGAATGGATATCAGCAGGGTAAACCAACTGAGCTTTGTGTCTGTGCTAACGCCGTATAGTCTTATGAATTAAAATGAAATTTGACACAAGCCGTAATTCTATTATTACTGCGGGGCCGCTGCGCAATAATTTCAGATTGTACTATAAATGCAGAAGGAGTTGCTTTGTTCGTTGACCAGACTAGCCGAGGCTCACGTCTTCTCTCTGCACACAGAGAGGACTACATGTCTACCTTTGAGACCGTGCAGTGACCCAGTTAACCATGTTGCATCGCATGTCCTCGCAGCAGCCTACCGACTGTTTTCTGGCATGCGTGTGAGCGAGCGCGTGCGTGATCCTGCGATCCATGTGTGAAGACGGACGACGTACGTGCACTCCGTCCGCACCGCTCGGTGGTTCTGGTCTGGCCCCTCCCACCCCATGACATCATCGGCCATCTCAAGAGGCCTCAGCACAGCCGCTGAGCCAATGGGACGTAACCTCTTGCTGCCTGATAAGTTCTTCTGGGGATATAAACAGTACTGGTATGTGTGTGTGTGTGTGAGTGTGTGTTATGACTAAGTGCATATGTCTGACGGAGCGCTGGTATGTGTGCGAGCATACTTGAGTCCACATGGGAGCATAGGAGTTGGAGCTATAATGGCTGGAGTTTGGTCGTTTTTCTATTGACAGGACGATGTCCTTCACATCTGGTGTGGCGTATGTGACAGTATGTGACATATTTCATTGTCTTCCTTTGGGGAAGAATGAAGCACGATCAGCGCTGATCCAAATATCTTCTTAAACCACTGGTTTTGATGTGAATCTGTAGCGGCCAGCGCAGTCTTATATGTCCACTCCATGTTTGTTTTTGGCCCTCCGCTCTGCCCAACTCGGGACTTTCTCGCTGTGGACCAATCATCTACCATGCATCAATTTTTGCACTTTTTTTTTCTTCAATTTTCCAAAAAATGTGCTCTCCGATTGCAAAGCTACTGAGTCTAGTCGATGCTCACATCTGAGAAAACAGAGGAGGAGGAAAATTGGTGCGTGTGGAAGAAAAGGTGAGAGAGGTGAGAGCGAGAGAGAGAGAGAGAGGGGGAGAGAGAGACCCACACAGACACTGGGGTTTATGGGACAGGGGCTTAGTGACATCACAGTCTTGCGTCATGGAGCTACAATACTTCCTGCTCCGTGTGTGTGCGTGTGTGTGTGTGAGACTGAATGTGATGAGGGCCATGACACCTCCAGCCGTGAGATCTAAACACAAGAGCGGGCCCCAGCCTGACACAGGCACGCACGCACGCACGCACACACACACAAACACAGACACATGTGCTAAGAGAGAAAACTCAACACATGGCCGCACTCCACCCCTATAACAAGGGATAAAAACATTTGTCGCACATTAACCCTGGTGTTCGCTGTACTTTTTCCGATGCAAGCGTGTCAAGAACTTCAAGGCGTCTCAGAGAAGCACGAAACTCATGCAACTCGCTCTTGGACAAAAGCAGCAGCCACAACCAGAGTCGTGAGCTATGCATATGACATATACGGCTGCTCGCACTTACAAGTGCGGAAAATGCGAGGACGATGAACACATTTGCCTTGTCAGCCAAATATACTATATCTAAAGCAAATATGCACACACACACACACGCACACACCGAGTGTTTGAGTTCACTGGGGGCCTTTGGCTGACTCCTTGATGCCTCTGTCAACATCAGATGTTCGTGTAGACTCTCTCACCCCCTCCTCTGACGCCATCGGCCCTCGCTTCTCTCCCTCCCCCTTCCTCCCCTCCGTCTCCCCCTCCATCGCTCTGTCCAACCTCCAAGCCCCTCTCCGCCCCCCTCCGCGCACGGTTTGCGTCGGGGCCAGAGTAGGAAGATGCCTCGCGAAGACGCTTTAATTTCCGAGCGTGACAGTTTAATGGGGCGCGAGCCGGGAAGATGACGGGTCCTTCAAGAACAATCAGAGAGATTCAGTGAACTCCAGGCGCTCAAAGAAAGCACCCTTTGGTCGAGAGAGCATATTAAAGAGTAAATCAGCAGGGGGGGGGGGGGGGGGGGGGCCCGCAGGGCGCCAGGCCGAACTGCCTGCGCTTTGCAGGTTGCAGGCACGACAACTAGGCTGGAAATGTCGAGCTCCTCCACTTTGCATGCTTTACCGTGCCCGTTCGGAGGGCACCGCGCTCTTTCGGCGTGACGAGCCCCCCCGCGTTCCCGTGGTCACAATCAGCCCCGCGCTGCCGTTAAATGATTCATCTCCTGGACCTGGACCTGGACCGCGTTTCGGGGTTGACGGGCACGCGGTGAGGGCTGCGCCCGATCCGGAGCGTTTTCGCCGGGACGCGTGCGCGAGGTCGGAACGAAAGAGCGCCGCTCGTCGGGGCTTTCAGCATGTCGCGGCGACAGGGGTTTGAGAAAGCGGAGGCGCTGCGGAGGAGAAATGGGACACTTATATAACAGGAAAGCAGAAGGGACGAATTGACCTTCTTCTCAGTCTCAGCTGGGCCCGGCTTGTTGTAAGCTGTCTGCTGCAACGCCGAGCACGTGCACGTACGTGCAAGCACGCACGCCCGCGCATATACGCGCACGCACGCACACACAAACAAACAGAAATGGCTATAAATCAGCCCGACTTGGACACTTCTGGAAGACGCTCAATGGGAAATATCAGACTGTGTGTCGCGGAGGCACAGCCCAGGACGGCGCAACTTGGACTGAAAGTGCGCCCTCCTTTAAAGTCTGGTTTCCACTTCTCTTCTGTTGACATTAGTCACGGTAAAAATGTACCTCAGTCAGTCACTAGTAGTGGAGCCAGTGGTAGAGTGCACGGCAAGCTAGTGAGGCAGCCGGACTGTAAAGCATTGATTCCCACTGGAGAAGAGAGAAGGAGCTATTCACAGCTTTGCCAACGAGGTACTATTGAAACTATGTCCGTGGAAATCGATGATTTCTTGATTTTTTATAGAAATGGGCAAATGTCGGAATCCAAGTGCTGATCTTGTGAGAGATAACAAGCTTTACGGTCTTGAAGTGAATAACTCCAGATAGTGGCTAGTGGGTTCATAGTTTCAGAGCTGTGGATTCAACCTGTATTGACATCACAGTATTTTCCAGTGTTCAAGAGTCTCAGTACTTTCTCAGTATCTTTTCCAAAAGAATTCCTGACTTTTCATGGGCTGTGAGAAGGCCCACAGCCTTGCTAGCCTTCTCCCGTGCGCGTGTCCGGACTTACATCTGAAGTTGTACATGAAGCAGGCCTGGGCAGCGATGATCCACTCGGCTCGCGTCTCACAGAAGATGGCGATGTTGTTCTTGGGCCGCTGACCCAGTGATGCCAGGCCACTGCCCAGCTGGGACGCTGCCCTCAGGACCTCCTTGTAGGAAAGCCAGCGGTACTCGCCCAGGATCAACTGCAGGGCGGGCGAGGGGGTTTGGGAGAGGAGCACGGGGACAGTTCGATCAGTGATGAAACAAAGGGGGGGGGGGGTTAACACTTGAACAACAGACAAGGAGCGAGAGGAAGTGGCCGGCGCTCCTGACACGCCACGCCGAGCCACCCGAAGACATTCGCTGGCACCGGTGGGCGAATCTAACCGTCCGGGCAGCCAAGGCACGGCAGCCAAGGCACGGCAGGCCGAGGCGCTTCCTCAGGGTGTGCATGGGTGGGGTTATACTGGCTCCCACTGGCTCAGAAAGGGTAGTGCAAACAGAAAGGCACGGCGTAATGATGACTGTGGCTGTTTTCCACCTGTTGGAAACAATAGCTTAGTGGCTCAACGCGCACTCTTGCAGCAACAAGTGTTTCAACAGTGGGGTTTCGGAGGATTAGCGGGATCAGGCCGTTGGGATTAGTGGGGTCGTTCAGAACTAATGCAACTGCTTGTCAGGGTTTTGCTCCCTTGGGTAAACTCGCAGCCGAACGTTTCAGTTCTTCGTCCTTAAAAACTTGCGTGAATCTAAACGCTTACAAGGGTTCTCTCAAGCCGTTTTCTCCGGGTTGTCCCGTCTCCTCCCACAGTCCAAAAACATGCATTATGGTCAATTATACACTCTAAAATGTCCCAGGGTGGGTGAATGAGGGAGTGAACGTTGGGTATAGAGTGGTTGCGGAAATGGATGGATGCTCATGAAAAATGTATCCTGCAGGAACAAATAGGGGCTGGAGCCACCCGAAACACAGTTAATAGCGACAAAGTGGTACCTCATACGGTAGTAAATTAGTCCCACCTATGCTACAAAGAGGGAATTTGGTTAGTATAGTATTAGTGAGAATTAAACCCGTGATTACAATAATCGCTATGATGTTGCAAGTTAGAATTAGCACAATGCCAAGCATATGCACAAACAATGCCATGAAAGCATCCTTTACTTTCCCAACTTGGAAAAACGTACCCAGGCATAGTTCAGTTTCACAACTTCATTCTTTCTATGTTGTGCAATGCAAACATGACAATATTCGGCACCAAATGGTCAATTTCTTATGTCTGTCTGATTTCAGACATACATGAATCATGTCTGATTCACACGGCTCGATCGTGGCTTGATCAGTGCCAACTTACTTGTTCTACAACAAGTTAGAGCAAGCATTTGTATATTCAAAAGTTATCCCCAAAATGATCCCCTTTAAATGCCTATAAACCGCACTTTTAAGTCAACACATTTTACTTGCTGTATTTTGGCCTATGTAGCTGATGCTGTAAGCACATTTTCTGTCTCTCTTCACCTTCTTGAAGACCTTCCCAGTGCCTTGCCGCTCGTCCTCCTCGCTGATCACCTCCCTCGTCCCCAGGCAGTCTCTGCGCGGGTACCTGGTGACGGCGTACTCAAACGCCTTATCCAGGGTGTCCATCCCCGGGTGCAGCATGGTCACCAGCTTCTTGGCAGCACCCACGGCCCTGTAGGGACCCTCGGGACGCCCCCCCCGCCGAGCGGGCCTTCGCCCTCCTGGCCCGCTCCTCCTCCGAGCCGTACGAGTCCCCGTCGGGCCCGGAGGCCCAGCTGAGGAGGTAGGAGGGCAGGAAGGTGAGGAAGGAGTAGATCCACACCATGAGGTGGAAGAGGAGCAGCAGCATGGGGTTCAGGTCCTCCTTCAGCTTCATGGCGGCGAAGCTGTGAAGATGCCGGGGAGCAGCAAGGGGAGTACGGAGGAAGCCGAGCCGGTCCTGCTCTTGCTGCTCTCGTGTCACCCTCTCCTCTCTCCCGCGTCCTTTGGCTTCCTCCCTTTCTTCTGGAGCTCGTCACTGGTGCGTCCCTGGTGAAGAAATGGCCACAGCTCAAAACCACCCCGAGGGAATCCTGGCATTAGAACGGCAACGTGAATTCATCATTGTTAAGCTAGTTTCAAAATGAGCTTACGCCCGTGCTTCCAGCGAGCGGGCTTTTTCAGTGCCTCAAAGCGCCAGAAAATCAACTCACTCAGAAACCGAAACAAAAAAAAAAGAGAGTCATGTGTTCCAGGACTCACAAAAAGCAGAAGTTTTTTTTTTTTTTTCGATCCAATCAGTTAGTGGTTTAGCGTGGTGCAACGGAGCAGCTCTGGGTTGCTGATGTTCTCGAGCGCTGTTGCAATCCCACCGAATCCAGCGCTCTCGCGGAGCGTTGCAACATGAAAGCCGCCGTCATTAAACGGAGTGGAACGCTGAAAGGCCGACTCTGACAGACGTAAGTGACACTGAGTGTGAGGAATGAGCCCCCCCCCCCGGCTTTCTGAATGAGCTGTGCGTCGGCGTGTGCGTGACAGGGGCACAAGCCACTAGACGGCATGAGAGCAGGTGAGACAAAAACCAGCCGAAGCTAAAGATCCGCTTGCCACACTGCACCCTGCTCTCTGTATATCTGACCTTTGTGAAGGAAACACTTATTTTTTAATGTGTCAGCTTATATGTTCTGTCTGCCTAATCAAAATGTTTAATGTTGTCCTTCCTAACGTCACAAAATTCTGCTTACCCTGGACTATTACTGATATTATTTTTATTGTCAGTTAATCTTGTAGTGGTTCCGACATCAGAATGTGATGAAAAAGCTTCATGAGTGTTTCCAAAAGCCTGTATTTGTTACTGCATTCAGCCAGAACAAGTTTCATAGACCTTTCCACTGCTAGCCCTTTAGGCCCTTTATCCCATTATTTCACAGTCATATTTTTTAAAATAAGAATGATCAATAATTTCCATTAATAATTACCCATTTGCCACGAGAAATGTTTAATTTGGTGTGTGAAATAGCTGTAATGTATACCGATTCTACGCTCCACCCTCTCAAAGTCTAACTTCCCTCTGTCTCAGCAGTCAATGGACATACATATGAACTCTGACTGTCCCCAACGGCCTGTTCCGGTGACAGCGATTCATTATTCATCGGAGGAAAAAGCTCATCTCACGCCCCTGAAGCCCCACATCCCCGCCGGAGTGACAGAGGCCGCCACCTACATGTCTCCAAAACACACTCATCCCTCAAGTGTCTTTTTGAGACTCATAAATAAACCAAAGGCTTTAGCAGCAGTGTCCTCCTAGTCTGCCATATGCTCCCTGTGGGTTGCTCCTCAGCCCTGGTGTCTTGTTACCCAGCCTGGATGCCGGATCTCACCAAAGCGGCACCCCAGTGGAACACATGCTCCGACCCCCTCTCCCGCTATCAGCCAGCACTAGCTCGCCATCTCTAGCGGTTCTTGGCGCTTTTTCCGGGAACCTCCAAGGTCTATGAAACGCAGGCCACAGAGGAGACGAGAGACTGGGGTAAACAAACTGATGCACTGAGGGAGAAGGGGGAACAGAGCACTGAGCTGACGGCCTCCGACTCCTGTCAGAGATAACGAAGGGGAGGTTTAGCTGCGCTGTAAAATATATGAAAATTAACCAAGGCTATCATGGTTTTCCCAGTTTTCATGTTTTTCTGGGTAACTATGAAAAAGTTGACAAAAGCACTGACATGGTTTTTTAAAAGCACAGTAGCACCATAGTTACCATGGAGTGTTATATGTAAGCTACAGTGGTACCACAGCTACCATAAAGTGCCATGGATAAACCACGGTAGTACGATTGGTAGGACCGTAGTACCTGTCATCGCCATGAGGTACCATAGTAAAACCATGGTTACTGCATGAAAACTATGGGAAAGCATAGTGGATGTTTCATATGGGTGAGGCTACTGTCAAAATAGATTTCATTTTCATTTTCACTTTCATCATTGCTTTAAAACGACAAAAGACTTGATGTGTTTCCCTGAGAAGAGATTTTTAGGCTGAATTGTTATGAGGAACACAAATCCTTCCTGATCAAACTATATTCTATGACCCTTTTGTATTGTGACAGGGTGTTACTTCCTACACCTACCGTCAGTCATTTAACCTTCAGCAGACATTACTGAGTAATGAATAGAATGAACTGAACCTTTCCAAATGAGTGCACCAGCAAGTAAGCATTGCAGTGGGAGAGATTGAGACTGATCAGTATGAAAGCAGCAGGGTGCACCTCCATGACCTCCTTTGTCTGACACTCCCTGGCTGGTAAACACTTGATCTCGCTTTCAACCTACACGCCCACAGTTTATAACACATCTTACGAATGTTAAGAGAAGACTACCCTGCAAGAGGAGATCCTTTCGTACTTCAGAAGACTCCCTTAAGAGATAGAGAAGATGGTGAAGATGGCGATAGATCGCGACGAGATTACATCTTTGTGATAATCACACCATCGGTCTAGCAGGTTTACGTTAGGGAGTGCTGCGGTATGCAGTGTCAGGTACAACCTGTCACGCTGCACATGGGCAGAGACACCGAGCGCAATGTCAGGCAGTGCGGTCACAGAGGGGAAACTGCAGCCTGTGGGAACTGTGAAGGGAAGTGGGCTAGGTTTTGCATATGAAACTTCCCGGAGGGGCACACGCTCTCCACTCCACCGTCACTATCACTGTAAGCAACCCTCAAGCAAGGCAGGCCCTTGTGGCTTGCTTCTAATAACGAGGCACGGAGTCCAGTCGTTGCTCAACGGGTGGCTTTATGCAACGAGCAGGTACTTCGGCGGCAGCCCCCGCTCACTGGATTAATTGAGAAATATTGTGACATGGTCTGCGTACTGGTGGGGTGAGGTGGCGTGTGTGTGTGTGTGTGAGGGAATAGTTGCTTCCTCAAGAGATTGTGTGAATGGGCTCTTTTGTGCACCGACGTCATCGTGTTTTCACCCACTCCGCTAAGCAGTCGGGCCCGAGTCTTGCAGAAAGTTCAACACAGCCATTGTGGTGGCACGATGCACAAGCACACGACTCGGTCCCAAGGGTCGCACTGTGCGTGTGTGTGTGTGTGTGTGTGTGTGTGTGTGTGTTTGCTGCAGAGAAAGAGAAGATGAATGCGGCGTGGGAGTGTGGAGGCGAGGGGCAGATTTGCAAACTTTGCGGTGCCTTTCGCGGTGACATAATCGAAAGCTTGCAAAACAGCCGAAGAGTTTTAAATGTGATTTCATTGAGAGCGAAAGCACGGAGCACAATTGGCTGGATTATGTGGATCAGGCCGCAGCTTTTCTCTGCCTCCGTGCTCTCCTGGTGACACAGACGGATGCCAGTCACCCAGCTGTGAGCTCTCTTGGTCATAACGTCGCTCTTCAGCGGGTGTAGTGTGTGCTCATGAGGGTATTTATCTAAGATATGTTTTTCGACAACACGATAATGCGGCCTTGTGTTCCCCTTGCATGCACTTCTGAGATACATGGCAGCCAGGAGAAAGAGTGTGTCTGTGCTCGCTCTAATCACATCAGACCATCCCGGCTAGACAATAGCTCTCTCTGTGCGTAGGTACAGGAGCAATCGAACAGACCTGCATCACTGGATAAGTGTTGCCACAGGAAATTTCACTTTGGCCATGTGAATGAGGGGACGATAGCTCGAGGTGCTGAAATATATATAAAGCAAGGGGAGTCTGAAGCCCCAATATTTTCAACTCCGGCCTTCGATTAAGCCCTCTTAGAAAACCACGTCCCACATGGATGGACGTTAGAATCAGAACGTCCTGATGTCTGATGGACGGCTCATATGAAGTGATGTTCGCATGCGCCACTCTTTCTCATACCTGACAGAAGAGCTAATAATGGACGACAAAAAGCGCATTGTGGCGTGAAGCGTCAGTATGAATCCGGTGTGTTCAGCCAGGAGCCACAAAAACCCGTGCGGCAACATTCAAACCCATTCAAAACCATCAGACTCCATGATACCACAATGACAGCAAAACTTCCGGATCCGCATCTTCAAACTAAAACATACCTCGTGATTTGACATTTTATACCGCATGTCTGCGTAATTATAAGATGAAATAATCGCCAACAAAGCTCGTGGAGCTTTTCAGCCAATTGCGCCACTTATTTAAATATTTGAAAAGTAGGCAAACTCGTTTAGTGACACAAAATCAGCCGCAGTCTGCCCGCCACTCTTTATTTTGTAGAAGCGTGAAGTCAGTCGTGTCCAGAGTTGTCACGCACGTCGGGCAGCTTGACGCAGCATCCTGCGCCTCTGGCTGTGAGCGCGCCGCCTAAGCCGGTTCGCACACAACAGGTGAACTTACCTGAGAAACGTGTCCACCGGGTAGACCTTAGCTCTCTGCAGCCGCCAGGGGAACAGAAGAGGAGAGAAGAGGAGAGGAGAGGAGAGAGGATCTGTGGGGTCCACTGCGTTCACACCCCTCAGCCTCAGCTCTGTAGATGTGTGTCCACGCACCGGCTCCCGCACAGCGCGTCGTGGTGTTGGACGAGGATGCGTGGGCGGTTGTATGTGTATGTGTCTGTGAATGGGCCGAGTATGTTTGTGTGTGTTTATGGGTGTGTGATCGTGTGTGTGTAAGGAGGGGGGGGTGTCATTCCCTGCGTTTTGATTGGACTGTAAGAGGTGGCGCGTGCTAGGGGCCGGGCCAGCTGGAAGGAGGGCTTCTCCAGCTGCTTGGGTTACTGAGAGTCAAGTGAGCTGGAAGCAAAGATGATGTCTGAGTCCGGGACCGTGGCATGATGCTTTGCTAGGTGGCGAGGATGGTCAGCAGCCACCAGTCCTGCTTAAAGTGTAATTCCTCTGATTATTTAGAATGTTCAGTGTCATCCAAAAGGACTGGAGTGAAACAAGGATGACTCTGAACATTCTAAAATCAAAGGGATAAAACAAGGATGACTCTGAACATTCTTAGACTTATTTTATTGATCTCTTGGGGATGACTCCCTCAGGGAAATTTACATTTCCAGCAGCAAAATAAAAAGGTGCCATTTAGAGGTAATAGAAAAAAGAATAAAAAACTATAAACTCTTAATAAATAATAAACAAATAATAAAATGTTAATAATACATGTTTACTCTATACAGTGAGCTCTACCACTCCTTCCCCTTTGTCCTCACTATTTCCTCGTCCCTCCAAGTGAGGAGTTGTAGAGCATGATGGCATGATGGACAAAGGAGTTCTCAAGTCTTGTGGTTCTGCATTTGGGTAGAAGCAGTCTCTCACTGAACAGACTCCTCTGGTTGTTGACGACGGTGTGCAGAGGATGGCTGGTATTGTCCACAATGTCCTGCAGTCTGTCCTGTGTCCTCATCTCTGGCACCTTTACCAGAGAGTCCAGTCTCATGCCAACCACAGAGCTGGCCCACCTGACCAGTTTATCCAGTCTGGAAGTGTCCTTCTTGGATATGCTGCCCCTTCCAACATAGCACAGTGTAAAAGAGGACACTGGTAACCACAGACTGGTAGAACATCCACAGCAGCTTGCTGCAGATGTTGAAAGACCACTGTCTCCTTAGGAAGTACATCTTGCTCTGTGTCTTCCCATACATTTGGCTGGTGTGTGTTGTCAAGTCCAATTTGTTGTCCAGCCACAGCCCGGGGTATTTGTAGGAGTCCACAACCTCCACCTCTGCTCTGTCTAGCAGGTCTGGTCACGGTCTTGGTCTGGACCTCCCAAAGTGGATGACCAGCTCCGAGAGGTTTTGAGCTGTAGGTGGTTACATTTACATTTACATTTACATTTATGCATTTAGCAGACGCTTTTATCCAAAGCGACTTACAAAGAAGAAGAGTAACAAGGTACATAGGGTGGGTCTAGAAGGAGTGTCATGGTGTAGTGCTAGGATAGGAGCAGCTCTCCGAGGAGCTAAGTCCTCAGTTTGAAGACCTGTGCACTGACCAACAGGGGCGCCCCTGTTCTTGGTGCAGTGATGGAGTGTTAGGACAGGAGATGCTCTCTGAAGAGCTGGGTCTTTAAGAGTTTCTTGAAGACCAACAGGGACGCCCCTGTTCTGTTAGTGCTCGGTAGCTCGTTCCACCAGCGTGGAACAATGCATGAGAAGAGTTTGGATTGTCGTGCGCGAGGTGGCGGAACAGTCAGGCGGTGTTCTTTTGATGAGCGGAGTTGCCGTGGGTTCGCATGAGCCTTTATGATGGCACTTAGGTAGGTGGGTGCCGCACCATTGATCACTTTGTGGGCTAGCATCAGTGATTTGAATTTGATGCGTTATTGTGGCACCATGTGGCAAAGTCCCCCACCAGTCTCCGATACTCCTCCTCGTTGTCATCCCTGATGCACCCAACAATGGCTGTGTCATCTACGTTTTTCTGTATGTGACACAGCTCCGAGTTGTAACAGAAGTCTGAGGTGTACAGGGTGAAAAAGAGAGGGGCTAGCACGTTGACCACAGTGTTAGACATGGTGTCCTCCAGCCTGACGTACTGTGGTCTGTCAGTGAGGTAGTCTGAGCTCCAGGCAACCAGGTGGGAGTCAGCTCCCATCCTGCTCAGTTTGTCCGGGAGTGTGGGGGGCTGAATGGTGTTAAAGGTACTAGAGAAGTCCAATAAAAGAATCCTTGCTGTGCCACTTCCTTTATCCAGATGGGAGTGGGCTCGGTGTACCAGGTAGAGGATGGCATCAACCACACCAACACTGGGCTGGTATGCAAACTGCAGGCTGTCCTGGGCATGTTGAACCTGGGGTCTGAGGAGGTTGAGGAAAAGCAGCTCCAGCATCCAGATATTAGTGCCACTGGTCGGGAGTCATTCAGCTCACTAGGCCGGTTCCTTTTTGGAACTGGAATGAGTCATGATGTCTTCCTGAGGGTGGGCACTCTCCCTAGCTGCAGGTTAAGGTTGAAGATCCACTGTCGTGCCCCCCCCCCCCCCCCCCCCCCAAAAAAAAAGCTAAAACTAAAATCAAAGGTATGACAGTGTTGACACTGAAAATTTCAAAACCAAAGGAACAACACAATGATGAATGACCCCTTTGAATTAAAAATGTTCAGCCTAATCCCCGATCCCTGCTTTTAGAATGTTAAGTACCAGCCCTGTGTCATTCCACTGATTTTAGTATGTTCAGTGCTATTCCTGTGTCATTCCTTTGATTTTAAAATGTTCAGTGTTATACGTGTCATTGTTTGATTTTAGAAAGGTCAGCGCCATTCCTGAAACCTGCGCGGTATCCTCCAGATCTAAGCAAATTGGGTTACAGTGTACGCAGTGGAGGGATATATTGAAAATTGAGTCGTTTTGGATAAAAGCTTTGTCGATGTCAATGTAAGATGCAGTTACGGGACCCGGCCACAGGATGGCGTTAAACTTTGAGGACGCAGTGACAGGATTTATCCTCGCGGCAGAGCTGCAGAAAATAAGCGACAACGTACGAATGCAATTGTTCCGTCTTTGGTCAAACCGCATACAGTAGCCTTAAAAGTCAGTCACTGTTTTTCGTACGCGTTTATCTTTTGCTACTTTATTTACAAACCGTTGCCATTTTCATTCAGGCACTGTGGTGGACAGCTGCAGCCGGCTGTAGCGGGGTCCTTTTCTCCCTGGGCTGAGCGAGATTAACAGCCAACATGCCGACTGTCGGAGTAAAGAGGGATCTTCTCTTCAAAGCCCTGGGCAAAACATACAGTAAGAGACTTTTAGTTCTTAGACAAGGAAAGGGATAACTTTCTGCCTGGTGTTGTACCATTCAGGTTGTGAGAGACCCGGCAGCATGGTGAGAGGGGTTAGCTGGAGAGTAGCGGCTAACTTCACATTCATACCCAGCGTCACAACTGTCATGAATGAGAAAACGCCGCATCTGGATTGAGATTCCCGGCAAATGGATGTTGAAATGTGTGCCCACGCTTTCCTCTGAGCGTCACAACATGACAGGTGTCTGGGTGGACGGAGAGCTTTCACTGTGATTGCATCATCCCCTCTCCTGTCATTTAAACCTGAGCTGCTCCGGAGCCACAATGGACGCACGGTAACCTGCCTGTCACTGCTTCTCTGACCTGTTTGAATCGTTTGCCCCTTTGTTTCAGCTGATGAGGAGTTCGACGAGCTGTGCTTTGAGTTTGGGCTGGAGCTCGACGAGATTGTGAGTAAACGGTGCCACTGTAGGGTTGCAGAGATTTCGATTGTTGCATCATTGTCTGAATCTTCGTGCGCGGTATGGGTAAAGTCCTGACGCTAAAGCTGCCAATCCGTCACAGACCTCAGAGAAAGAGATCATCAGCAGAGAACAAGGGGACTCCAAGGCGTCCGGAGCATCCGATGTCATCCTGTACAAGATCGACGTCCCAGCCAACCGCTATGACCTGCTGTGCCTGGAAGGGCTGGTCCGTGGACTGCAGGTCTTCAAGAACAAGTGAGCGGATAAAAATGAAGGGTTCATGCGTGACAAATGCTGCATCCAGTGCAGTGCTCAGTTATGGACTTGAGCAGCATTTTGTTTAGCAAGGACAAACGTGTTGAGGAGTAAGACTGAGATTCACTCTTGGCTATGAAACTGCATGTGTGGCTGTGTCTCTATAGTGGTCACGGTACGTGCAGGCCCGCTTTGCTGGTGCTCAATCTCTGCTGTGTCTGTGCCACAGGTCAGACGCACCTCGCTACACCCGTGTGAGCCCGGCCAGTGGGGAACCTCAGAAGCTGATCATAACCAAGGAGGTGAGTGGACCTCTGACTCTAAGTGGCAAACGTGCATGACACAAACTCGGCATCTACGGCTGGGGAGTGTCCCCTGTGGTAACTGTGAAGAGCGTCGTGTCCCGTGTGTGTGTGTGGCGTGTGTGTGTCGCGGGCAGACGGCGGCGGTGCGACCCCATGCCGTGGCAGCGGTCCTGAGGGACATCACCTTCACCCAGGAGCGCTATGACAGCTTCATCGAGCTGCAGGAGAAGCTCCACCAGAACATCTGCAGGTGAGGCCGCCTCAGTGAAGCTGTGCGCTGCCTCGTTGGACCGCGGTCTTCTCGATCACCCCGTTCAACTTAACTTCCAGTTAAGCCGTCGTTCCGATGCTTTATCGCCTGCATGCCTGTGTGTGTGTGTGTGTGTGTGTGTGTGTGTGTGTGTGTGTGTGTGTGTGTGTGTGTGTGTGTGTGTGTGTGTGCAGGAAGAGGACCCTGGTGGCCATCGGGACCCACGACCTGGACACCATCTCCGGGCCTTTCACCTACACGGCCAAGCCTCCCGGGGACATCAGCTTCAAGCCCCTCAACCAGACCAAAGAGTACACAGCCACGCAGCTCATGGGCCTCTACAAGGTGAGCGGGGCAGGTAGGAGGAGAGGGGACGTCTCTGTTTGTAGCGGCACTGACCTTGCTCTTTGGATCCCGACAGACGGACAGCCACCTGAGGCACTACCTGCACATCATCGAGGACGAGCCCGCGTACCCGGTGATCTACGACAGCAACGGCGTCGTCCTGTCCATGCCTCCCATCATCAACGGTGGGTCTGCGGAGACGGGGAGCGGGCAGATCGTTTCGTGATCCTCGTCCGAGGTCGCCCCGGCTCTGGTGTAACTCTGCGTTTCTCCCCAGGGGACCATTCCAAGATCTCTCTCGAGACTAGGAACGTCTTCATCGAGTGCACAGCCACGGACGTGACCAAGGTGCGGGCCGCCGGAGGCGTATGACCTTTTCCTTTTTTTTCTCGTGGAATCGAGAAGCGGGCTCACGCTCTGTCCCCCCCCTCCTCCCCCCACACAGGCGAAGATCGTGCTGGACATGATGGTGACCATGTTCAGCGAGTACTGCTCGCGGCCGTTCACGTGAGTCCCAACCGGGCCTCGGGCCGCAGCGTTCCCTCTCTCCGCAGAGACGCACGTCTTTTTGGCTTTTTGAACATCTGGCCACAGAACTGCTTTCCATCAGCTGTCCGATACATCAGCTGGAGCCCCTTTTTAAAGGGCCATCCCCAGCATCCTCCACATCCAGATATCGCTCGGACCACCCGCGAATGTGTGACGATGTGACGTGTCCTCCTGTCTCTCTCTCCAGGGTGGAGGAGGCCGAGGTGGTGTATCCGGATGGCAAGACCTGCAAATATCCAGTACTGTGTCCACGCTGCTGCGTCCTGGCCTCACGTGAACCCGACGCGAACCCTCGAACCCGTCCGCTAAGCGTGCGCTGTCGGTCTCCCGGTGTTTGTTTTTTAGGAGCTGGCGTACAGGAAGGAGAAGTTGTCCGGCGAGTTCATCAACCAAAAAGTTGGCATCAAGTGAGTGACGAGAATTCGCCTCGAAAGGCCCGGAAGGCACGGGACACCCGGTGTCCTCGCCCCAGTTGAAATTTCCCCCGGGGGAGGCGAACCAGCGGACGGTCCGTTTTAGTCACCAGCTGTTTGAGAACCCCGGTTAGGTTTTTGCTTCCGTTATAAAAGCGTGAAATCTGTGATTTGCCCCGTTCGAAAAGGGCCAGAAACTTAATGAGCTCCGAGCGACGTGAACAGTGAGTCGAGAGGCGAAACCGTGACAGATCGGCGAAAGTGCCTCATCTCCTTCAACGCGAGTGTCAAGGTCAGCGGAATTATCCGCGCCCCGGGGGCCTCAGGTCGAGAGCGATGTAATTGGGGTCGAACCCGATTAGTCATTTCGCCGCTTCCACTTGGCTTGACTCTTTGACTCCTTGACTTCGGTCACAGTTTGGAGCTAACCGGTCCGAGAGCGCGCAGCCTGTCCTTCGGCCCGCCGCTCTTCCACCAACTCGTTTCGTTTTACCCACCCCCCACCCCCCACCCTTCCCGAACAGCGAGTCGACGGAGAGGATCGCCCAGCTGCTCACCAGGATGTGCCTGCTGTCCCGGCCCACCGGCGCGGGCGACGAGATCGAGGTGGAGATCCCGCCCACCCGCTCCGACGTCATCCACGCCTGCGACGTCATGGAGGACGCCGCCATCGCCTACGGCTTCAACAACATCGCCCGCACCACGCCGCGCACCTACACCGTGGCCAACCAGGTGCGACCCCGTCCCCGTCCCCACCCTCCCCCAACCCCACCCGCTCGCCCGTGTACACGCGTGTGATAACCTGAAAAACACGCGGTGTGTCTTTTTAATGCCTTTCAGTTCCCTTTGAATAAACTGACGGAGCTGTTGAGACAAGACCTGGCGGCCGCCGGATTCACCGAGGCCCTCAACTTCGCCCTGGTAAGAAGGACACACACACGCACACGCACACGCACACACACACGCACGCACACACACACACACACACACACACACACACACACACACACACACACACACACACACACAGTGGCAGACTCCAAAGTAAAGCGTGCTTCGAGGTAGGAACAAACACCCATCTCCCTTTTTCTGAAAAACTGAAATTGTAAGCAGTAAGACTTGTACTTTTTTCCCCTTCAGTGCTCGCAAGAAGACATAGCAGACAAGCTGGGGAAGAAGATCGAAGAGACCAGAGCGGCTCACATTTCCAACCCCAAGACGGCCGAGTTCCAGGTAAAGGCGATTCCCGATCCCCACTCACACTTTAAATGCCGAGCGTGCGCCGCCAACGATGCTTTTCCGGGGACGCGTTCTGAAATTGTGGAGACGTTCCCCGTAAAAGCGCATGGGGAGAGGCAGAGGCAGGGCTCCGCTCTCAGAGATCCCAGCAGTGCTCCGTCTCGCCACCAGGTGGCGCGCACCACCCTGCTGCCGGGCCTGCTGAAGACGGTGGCGGCCAACAGGAAGATGCCCCTTCCCCTCAGGCTGTTCGAGATCTCCGACGTGGTGCTGAAGGACCCGAGCAAAGGTGAGACGGAAGCCCGTTGGCTCGCTGGCGTCCGTGAGGCGGTCGCCGGGCAGATCATGCCGTAGAGTGGATTAAACGGAGAACAATGAGCGGATTTTACACTGTAGATATCTGCAAACTATAAAGCACACGTAATCTCCATGATATCAGGGCAGGTGGCGCTCCCTCGGACATACATCCATATAGATCAGTGACTGTACTCTATGTTATTAACCACCCCCACCCCCCCACCCCCACCCCGCTCCACTCCGTCCCACCGAGCAGATGTGGGAGCGAGGAACAGCAGGCGTTTCTGCGCCGTCTACTACAACAAGAGCCCGGGCTTCGAGGTGATCCACGGCCTGCTGGACCGGACCATGCAGCTGCTGGAGGTCAAGTCGGTCCGCGGCGAGGGCTACCACATCCAGGCCGCAGACGGTAAGAAGCCTCGGGAGGAAGGGGAGGGAGGGAGGGAGGGAGGGTGGGAGGGAGCTGGTCATACCCGTCGATATCTTAAGACTGGATTTATGCTCGGCGGGATGAAAATCCCAGCGGCAGATCGTTTTTTTTTTTATACGCTCTCCCAAGCTGCCGGGCGGGTAAATCTGGGTCACGGGAGGTTAAAAGGCAGGTTTGGTCGAGATTATGTAAATCCGGTCGGCGGCTCGCTCTGATTGCATTGTTGTGTGCCCGGCCCCGGGGAGCGCGATGTACCCTGCCTCCCCTAGACGGGCCACGTCGCCCCTGACAGCGATACCACGTCCCAGAATCTCCAAATGGACTTTGAACTGTTGGAGAGAATCTGTAAAGGGATGTGAGGAGAATGTAAAGCATGTAAATAAATGAAGCTTTTGGGCTGTTGAAGAGAACCGAATGCCATGGGTTTCCTAGCATGGACACAGGAATAGAGTCAAAAATTGTAGAAGAAATATAGATAAATTTAGTGGTTATTTTGCCGTCTCTCTGAAAGGGTTTGTCCAGCAGAGGGCAGAGTCGAGTCGATCCTCCCTTTTGGAATGCGGCTATCCCCACATCCATGTTTTCAAGAACACTGAGCAGACGTTGAAATAAACCGAACGAGTTTGGACGGATGAAGCGGCGCTCCTTTTGAGTCGTAACGGTCCGCGCGGTTCATATCGTGTGAAACAACAGAGAGAGAGAGAGAGAGAGAGAGAGAGAGAGAGAGAGAGAGAGAGAGAGAGAGAGAGAGAGCGAGCCGAGTGACGCGTCTCGTCTCGGAGTATTATTTCTGAAGCTCTAATTGACCTCCCCTGTCCAGCCAGGCCATGCGGTGACCCCGGGATGGGTCGAGGGCGATGCCCCCCCCCCCCCCCCCCCCCCCCCCCCCCCCCTCCCCCACCCAGCTGTGACTCTGAAGGCCGTGCAGCGTCACCTCCAAGTTCTGGAGTTTAGATTGTGGAAAGGTTTTTTTAAAAAGGGTTAAGTGGACGTCTTAATTTATTAGATCTGGCTTAATCCGCTTCAAGTAAGAGAACGGAAAAGAAAGGCCTTTAAAGAGGACAGATAACATGCCGTGCCATGTTGGCTGACGGCATCCCACCCCCACTGTGGGAATTTCCTCCGAACCTCCACCCAGACAAATCGCCATGGCTCCTCTCGGGCCAGCGAGGGGATGGATGGATGGATGGATGGGTGGATGGGTTGGGGGGGGACTCGGGGCCCTTCACGGTGTCTCCCCGATGATGAAAGCCGTCTGAGCGCGACTGCAAGCTTTCAACGGCTTCCCCCGTGGACGAGGCGGGACGGGACGGGTCGGTCCGGGTTTTCACGTTAATGGAGGACAACAGTTCGCGCGGTTAGGCCAACAGGGGGGGAGACGCGTGCTCCACGCAGCCGAGCCTCGCGTCGGAAACCCGCCGATAGAGCGGTGACCGGCTCCCACCGGGGAGGCGATCGGAAAAGCTTCGGTTTGACAGTGAGGCAGGCCAGGCTCAGCCCGGCAGCTTGGCCCCCCCCCCCCCACGTTCCCGGATAGACTCTCGCTTGCGTTTTTGGATCCCTGGCTCTTTCCATATCCCCCCCCCCCCCCCCCCCCCCCCACCTCGGCGTCCATGCTCCAAGGTCACGCTGCAGGATATCCACCCCGGCTCCCTCGGCCCATTCAGACTGCAAATCAATGG
Organism: Karalla daura; assembly: GCA_029224185.1. Lineage (NCBI taxonomy): Eukaryota > Metazoa > Chordata > Actinopteri > Chaetodontiformes > Leiognathidae > Karalla > Karalla daura. The sequence goes on from CM055198.1 coordinate 4,845,339, forward strand.
GCTCAAGTGTCGGTGAATGAGAGTTGGGAGGATGGGAGGGAGGGGGGGAAGGAGGACAGACGGGGGTGAGGTGGGACTTGGAGGTGAGCTAGGTAGCTGCCAGAGAGAGAGTGAGAGAGTGTGAAGTCTGCAGTGGGGGGAGAGAGCGAGAGAGAGAGAGAGACCGGGAGTCACGTCACCTCACTGCAGTGCCGGGCAGGGAGACACACTGCCACATGCACGCCCACCCATGCCATCTACCTGACACACACACACACACACACACACACACACACACACACACACACACATAGAGTTAAGATGGAGGGTGCTCTCAGTGCAGACACACACCCTCTCCACGATTCCTTCTTCTTTTTTTCCACCATTAGCCTCATTTCCACCGTGCACGAAAACGCACACACGCGCGCACACATATGTCAGCGTGTCGGCGAGCCCATTACAAGGTCACGACCCCCAGTCTGAGAGCTCACCTGGCCGCAGACCCACAAACCCTCAGGATGCATCCATCAGCAGGGCGGGAACGGCACTGCAGATAGGCCAGGCATCAATCCCTGCACACACACACACACACACACACACACACACACACACACACACACACACACACACACACACACACACACACACACACACACACACACACACACACACACGCACGCATGCAGAGTATGTAAGTGGCCGGGGGAATACGTGGCAGCTTAGTTTCCACCACTCAGCGGGGAAACGGATGGAATGACGAGTCGAGGAGGAGGTGGAGGAGGAGGGGGGGGGGGGTCGCGAGTGGAGGAAGAGACCACTTAAGAGACAGATGCCTGTGTTCCACTTAACAAGTGTGTCCGATCCCGGCCTCCTTCCTGCCAAACGGTGCGATTCTTTGGCAGCGCGCTCATGTGTAGCGCGTTGGGTCAGTAATGGACAGTGAGTGCTCCGTCTCCCTGCCTTTTTTTTTTTTTTTGGACAGTCGGTCTAGAGTGATGGTTTTAGATTTTTTTTAATTTAATTTAATTTTTTTTTGACTGTCCAGAGTGATCGTTTTCATTTTTTTTTTTTTTTTATTGATAGTCGGTCTAGAGTGATGGTTTTCGGTTTTATATATTTATTTATTTATTTATTTATTTTGATAGTCGGTCTAGAGTGATGGTTTTCGGTTTTATTTATTTATTTATTTATTTATTTATTTTTTGATAGTCGGTCTAGAGTGATGGTTTTCGGTTTTATTTATTTATTTATTTATTTATTTATTTTTTGATAGTCGGTCTAGAGTGATGGTTTTCGGTTTTATTTATTTATTTGTTGTTTTTTTTTTGACAGTCGGTCTAGAGTGATGGTTTTTGATTTTTTTTTTTTTTTTTTTTTTTTTTTTTTTCTTTCGGCCAACCGGAGGCAGCAGAAGCAGAAGCGGTTCCCGGTGCCCTCTCTGTGACAGGTGCGCGGCAGCTGCTCTGCGAAAACGTTATCTTTGATTTTTTTTTTTTTTTTTTTTTTTTTTTTTTTTTTTAGAGCTCCGTCCCTGCCGTTCGCGGTGACGGACGCGCCGTCCGATGCTCACTCCCGAGATCCGCCACGCCTCGGCGGCGCCGCTTGTCGCTCGGTGCTGGCTCATTAGCCGCTGAGCGCGTAGCGAGCGCTAACTTCTTTTTTCTGGAGGAAACGGCTGCTGCGGACTTATAGGGGGGCGGGGGGAGCGAACCAGAAATGGCAAAATGGGAGCCACACGAGCAATCTGTGAGCAGCGGTTACAACACAGCCCACCTCCTGCCCAGTTTTTTTTACATACTATCAGTATAACAAAATTCATTGATGGCTTTCGAAGGATTAAAGCGTCATTTGCATTCGCTCATTCGTTGGTCTCTTGGTAGACAGATAACTCCGAGTGTTTGAGATGATCTGACTGGCGGCACGTTGTTTGCCCCCCCCCCCCCCCCGCCCCCCCCGGTAATATGAAAGTGCAAGACATGTCGGGGGTTCTGCACGTCCTGTAGTGAGACTGGAAGATCTCCGAAAACCGCGTCCATTGTTGCGCCAGGCTCTGTTAGCAGCCATCCCGATAGGTGTGTCAGCAGCTTCTTAATGCAGGTCGAGACACATTCGCAGCAGGTTGTTTTTTATATACATATATTACAGTCATAAAAAG